>MU871264.1:4255-23374 GCA_036418205.1 Ostertagia ostertagi
CTTCCAACAGGGTCAACCGTTACGTTGGACCGATATTGGAGCGACGTTGGACCGATGTTGACCGCTCTCCGCGCCGGCATTCACTCTCGCCACCCGCGAGCCGTCTGTGTCTCCGTGCGTACGTTCACTCTCGGCATTACTCTCGTCGTCGCGTTGGACTTTGTCCAACGGACGGTTGACCCTGCTTCCAAGTGGCGCCCGCTGCTACATGAGGCGCAAGTTGAGCTCAAAACCGAGTACCATTCTGGAATCTGCTCGTAAAATCAGTGGAAGCTGGGATGAAGGCACGTTGTAGAGAGCACTGTTTGAAAGTGTTTCTTGATAACGCATTTAGTTGCTTGTTGTTGTTGATTGGTTATGAGTGAAATGAAAACGCAGGATAAATTTTGCTCATGTCTAATGATAAAAAATTACTATTTTCATATACGATTAGGTGTCATAGGACTACTTCTTGAATTGATGATTGGATCGCGGATCGTGGAATGGGGGGGGGGCACAACTCAGGTAGAACGAGTTTATTCTGACAATGAGCGGAAGTGCGGCACATATGTATCCCGCGCTGTCCCCAATGTGTTAACATTGACATTGACCTAACTAGTAGATATGATCAGGACTTCCCATCCGTGCCAATATATGGCCAATTGTTTACACGTTTTCGTTTCAATTTTGATTCGTATCGGGGTGGTGTGAAGGTAAGTGCCGCCGCTTACCGAGCACTGGTTGACTTGGAAGGACTTCGATCTTAGGTGTGACATCGCAAATCGTGGCTCTGCTTGCCACTTCTCCATGTCCCCACCGAACATCTATTCACGGTTTTGCAGAGATTTTCCCCGTCATCGATCGTTTTTAGTACCACTGAGACTAAAGGCACGGGTCAGGATCAAGTCGGTTTTTTTTGCGTTGGAAGTGACGGTTCGAAATGACTGCGTGTGAAGAAAAAACGGGAAAGAAGCCGTCGATAAGGCCAAAATAACATCCTTTCCCGGCAAAGTTGGCCGGCTTGGGAGGACGGCACGTCTGAACGAGTTTCCCAGACCTGCCAGCCATGCCAGCAGTGATACGACAATCCAGATGATTTCACCGTAAATAGCGGTCGATGATTAAATTGTTGAAGCCGAGTTGAATAAAAGTGAAGAGGCGAAGCAACGAAGCCGAACAATGTCTCCTTCTCAAGGAACGGTCAAGAGAATCGTCCGGTCGTCGCGCCGCCGCGTGCGTCCACTTGCGCGGCAATTTTCGAGAAGCGCGGGACTTTTGAGTTTGACGGTTGAAGCAGCATATTGAAGTTGGATCTTGAAGGAACGGGCCTGCTTGGCGTCCTTGTAACATTCAAGTTCAGATGACGATCACAGAAACTCGTCCACTGCACTTGCGACGTCGCGGCCACGACCGGTAGCGGACGATTCTGTTGACATACACCCCTCCTTCTCTCCCACTTCGAGATTAGGGAGAAGCGTGTCGAACGAGTTTTCTGATCTTGCCTGCTCCACAGCTCCACTATCCCACGCGTATTTGAATTAGCCGCTACGCCGTAATCCACGTTGCGTATCATGGGATGTGCGCGAGGTATCTCGTCCATAATTCAAGACTAGTCGCCATAAGTTCACTTTGTAAAGCTCTAGCGCCATTGCCGCCCACTTTCGAGCCGCGAAGCAACTTATTCACAAATTTGTTTCGAACTCCTAAAAACAAAGTGGTACGGTTTCTCTGAACAGCGTTCAAATTTGCAACGTGCTGTTGTCAGTAATGCCTGCACGAAAACCTCGTTTGAAGGCCACCTTTGTGCAGCTAGGAACCGCTATTGGGCGGAAAATAATCTTCAGCAACAGCATGCGCAGAACACAGACAGACTCCTTGCTCTGTGGATGAAAAATATCGACGTCCCAAGTCGCACCCCATTTTGTTGATTTTTTATAGTGGATTCTGTGAATAATGCGATTGATGCGAGGATCCCAAATCACAACGAAGAACCCCCGGAACCCCACACATATGGACCATCACGTCCTCATCTCTGCGTGAGCGCGCTCTATGCCTTCAACCCCGGATTGACGCCAATCAACGACAGGTACTCAGTTGTTTGGAGGTGCTAATAGTCACACAATCGTCGTTATCCTTTCCGCATGAGATGGCGCAATCGGTAGGTATGGCCTTCAGATATGACGCGTTGTTTGGATGTCAACTCCAGTTAGGGGGTTATTTCGACAGATTGAGACTATGAAGCCAGAAAAAGTAGCTACACATCCTCCTTTGTGTGAACTAAAACTCTAAATGTTCCCAGACTGCCCGCTGAGATAGAGGCAGGTAGGCATTCGCCGTACGCCACCAAACGGACGTACTATTTACGCTCCACATCTTTCCCCGGCTAAAAGAATCCACGATTGATCCCAGACTGGCTGGCAATGGTTTCAGAATTCTGATGTATACATGCTATGCGAACCCTTACAAAAACCGCACATGCTTGGCTAGAATCTCAAATCATTGTTGTACAGGAGAGTATTCAATGATGTCGTATTCTGTTTCAAATTGTTGAAAGGTGAACTCAAGCTGAGACCAAGCAAGTACTGGATAATGAGACCGAGCAGAGGTCGCATCACTTCATCTATCACTACAATGTCCTAGATTATACAGAAATCATCAGATCAAGGTTTTTAATCGTTATATGTTTCGCGGAGCGAGATGGCTTCAACCATTACCGGCAGACTTGCAAATGGCGCAAAATACCGATAGGTATCAAAAGGAAATCAAAGAGCATTGCTTTACTTGCCTTAGGCATCAACAATTGCGAATTATTGGTGTCTGAACTTCTCACTTGCGGCTGAAATAGTGCTGATTGATTTTAGTTTTTGGAATTCAGTGTTTTACTGATTTATGCTGATATGATTCCTGACGAATCATTGCATCTACATTACGAGTGCATATAAATAGTAAATACATAATTAAATAATAAATAGCAAAATTGTGTCGCTTTAGCTTCAAAACCTGACCAAGGAAAGGCTCCCAGGTCGTCATGGCCATTCAAGGAAAGGTATATACGCCTCTGTTATAGATGTGCCTTCGAACGCTGATCTCAAATCTACCTTCCAAATCTGCTAAACGATTCTCTGAACGGAGTTATGAAGCAAAACAGCGCAGCGGTAGTGGTCGGGACTCACAGTCAAAACGTCGTAGGATCGGTCTTTTATCGTGTTTACTGTTTTCCATTCTTCAGGAATAAACGTCTTTTTAGAGGCTTATTTAACTGAATTCCTGGTAGTTTCAAATCAGCGTTAAGGCCCCACATCTAGGCGTATGACATTCCCTCCTCGGAATGGCCATAGCGACTGGGAGCCTCCCTTGTGAACTCTGTAAGATTGTCTGAGCATAATCGTGTTAGAGGCAAGCTGGAGCTAAGCCGTTTTTGCACCATACAATTTCGCATGATTAATCAGAAGAAATTTCAACGTCCCTATAATGAAGTAAAGGGATAACCTCCAATTTACCACAGTTGTGAGACTTATGGTTAGAATGCGAAGATAAGGATATCCATGGCTCGTCAAATAAGTAAGTAAATAAGTCGTAGCTGTACTCAAATTTTTTTGATGATTTATCTTGCAATGGTCTGAGCTATGGGGTTTGCTCCTCACTAGCTCGTGGAAACACCGTGTTAATGAAAACTGGTAGATGTATATTGTCAGGAGTCTACCGTTCGCCAGGCCATTTCTCACGCATGTCCCCGCTGTTAAGGATCTTCATTTCCAGTATCGATAACAACCCACTGAGGCTGTCCGTCAAAAACTACTTCTCAGAACATAGCCGAATTCTAGGGACCGAGCGAGGCTCATAATCAGTGACACCAAAACGTATGAATGCAATTGCGGAATACGTATAAGGCTTTATAAAGGATAAAGCATTTGCCGTTGATCAATCCCTTTTTGGGATGCGGCACGCATTCTACTTCCATTTGTACATTCGCAGTGGCGTTTGAATGCGATGTGGCCTATACAATGACTTGCGGGGGCCAGCCGATGTACAAGTCAGTGTTTTTATCCTCCCAGACAAGTCTGGTACCAATTAACCGACCCCGGAGGGATGGAAGGCTTGGTTGGCCCGGGCGACTCACGACCCAGGATTTGATCCCCGGACCGCTCGCGTGGTAAGCGCGCCACTTGTCACTACACCACTTCCGCCCCATCGGCCTTTTTGCCCCTTGTAAAAAAAAGTTGTTAGAGTTACCGAAAAATACTTGGGATAACTTTACCTGTGAGTTATGTTTTAAAAGCACAATCCAGGAAAGAGTTGTGTGAACAAGTCCCTTGGTCTTTAGGAATAGAGCCCTACAGGACAATCAAAAATGAGGTATTCCCGTGCACCAAAATTAAACGACAAGAGCGCTAGAGCCTTGCAAGGTGAGCAGCAGCAGCCTGCAACTTTCTTCTTTTGCCGCGCTATCATCTGGTGCCCTCTTTTTTGTCGCGTTCTCTCGCCTCATGCGCTCATCTCGCCGCCTTAGACTCTCATTGCCTTAGTTACTGCCTTTGTCGAAGCGTGAATAAGCCTCTTGAACAAGAAGCGTTTTAGACTCGGATTCTTTCCTTTCCTTTACTGCCGCAGTCCTTTTGCATCAACGTATTCGGGCCTTACGTTGCTAACTACACACGATTGATTCTGGGGTATGCCTTAAGTCAGGGACAGGACAGCTTCCAGCGTTTCCCGCCCGCCTCATAGGAATTAGTGCGCCCTCAAATAACAAGCTTGAAATCCACGTGATCAAACTGTATGATGTTTCGCATAGGTATAGATTTTTGACTGGGATTGCCAGAGTTGATGCGTCCAGGTCTTTTAAAGGGATCGAATCTAGAACCAGAGGGGGGTCTGGGAGATTTCATGAGCAAGGCGTCGAGCCAATTTGGAGAAGCTTCACAATTTTTACTTGCAGATCAGGGTCAATTTTTATCTCTCCTAAATCAAAGGTAACACTTTCATGTTGCTTGCTATTTTATGCACTTTTAAATGCCCTTGCCAAAAGAAAGAAAAGTATTGAACTACACATAGTTGTAAGTAGCGTTGAGTACGCGTAGTGCCGTTGTTTTTTGCTCTTCTCAGATTTATCTCATGTAGGTTAAATAAACATAGAAATAAAATAAATAAATAAATAAATAAATAAATAAATCAAATTTATAATCTGTGATGCATCTAGGAATTTAAAAGTAATTCACGAATAGAGCAGTAGGTACTGTTTAATTACTGTTCGATACCGAAACCAACCATTACTTCTTCGACCACTTCACAAAACGATTTTTATTGGATATTGATTGGTGTGACTAGGGTCTTCATCAGCCGGCCTGTCAACCTGGGCCTGACGCTGGTACTAGAACCATTTTTGCAATTTTTGCAAGGCATGGTTTAGAGCCTCGGCAGGGATCGAACTCGCGGTTTTCAGAGGTGCAGACATGAGTCTACACTCTTAACCACTCGGCCATCCCTGTCCATAACCTGACCTATATGCAGCTTTTTTTAGGTGAGCACGGACAATTTGGGAGTGAGTTCCGGTTCGATCGAGGGATCCGCTGTTTCTTGGCATGGTTTTATCAGTGAACATGAGTCACAACAAACGATAAGCAATCGATCAACGGCGTGCAAACAAAGAAGTCAAATAAATGGAACACGGAAAGCGTGACATTCAGGCAACGCCACACCAGCCGCTGAATGTCCTTTTTTGGTAATTTTAATCAGCTGAGCACGGGTAATGGTGTGACACGATCAGAGCGTGGCCTACCTCGTACGACATGTCGTGAATGGGAGGAGAACCAGTCGAGAGGACTGACCATGGTAGGCCTCGTGAGCGACGAGCGAGAACGAGAAGCTGGTGCTGGACGACGTCGGCGTTGACGTCATTCTGTACCTCATTAAAGGATCATTCAGTGCTACAGATAGGGTGGAAGGAGAAGCTACAGAAAGCACGAAATCACCTCTTTGAAAGGCGACTTTGCGACATTCGCCACAACGGCGACTCACTCCCCTCCTCCTCCATTCTCCACACGGTACCTGTTGAACCAATTTCTAGCGGTGTTGCGGTCTTACAGGTCTTTGTTAGACACGCAAGATAGGAGATGTAAGGGATAAACAATTCTTGGAACGGTAGAGAACCACGAGACTGACGAAAAACGAAAACGAAAATGAATGAGACGGAATTCGGAAGAAAAGGATTCCGAATTAATTTCAGGTTAGAAGAACTGGCCAGTGGTTTTGAAGTCAGTACTGATGATAAACAAGACTGGGAAAATGCGATAAGTGAAACTTTACAGTTTATCAAGCTAGAAAAAGAATTCTAGTCAGAGGCAATAGGCCTAAACATCATCAAAATAATATTTCTTGCAGACAAGTGACCCAGAATGCTGTCCGTACTTTGAGTTACTGTAACACTTCGACCCGTCCTGCCAACGCGCGAATATGGATCGCGATTATCGATTATACGCGCGCAAAAGGTTTGAGTTTCGCAAAACAGCGCGAGCGCAGTTTTGGAACTGTTTGGCAAATTTAAAGCTACTGCTCATCACCTTTTTCCCTGCTTCACCTTCAAACGATGCTCGTATGCACGGGTGTCCGGGTACTAAAATGAAACATGTGTCCCCCATACCGATCTTGATTGATTCGCGGAAGTTTCTAATTTGCGATATTTTCAGACAATGACTTGTACATCATTACAAAACCCCAGGTTTTTTTTTTGCCGAACTGGAAGATGGATGTTTTTGGTAGCGAGCCTGTAAACCTTAGCCCCAGCGGTTACCTCATTTTATTACAACATTTAACATTAAATATCATATTTACGCTCCCTTACTTATGTAATGCCCTAATAAGTGCTTAAGAAAACAGGATACCTCATGGATTACAGTATCATCAGGGGTAGTAGTATACGAAGCGGTTCAATTGCAGCCGAAAAGAGACAAAACCGATGCCGAAAGTGAAGCGTTATCACAAAAGGAGACAAACAGCGATCGCGATTATGACCCTAAAGAAGTCGCATTCAAGCCTAAAATATGAGCGACGTCCTTTTGACAACGGCTAGTACATGTTTCTTATTCATTAAAAAGTTACCATCTCAATTAGCAATCAGAAATCACTTAAAGCTGGTAACGCACTGGTTGGAGGCATCGCGACCTAGAGGTTGCGTAATTTGTTGGATAGAATAGTTCTCAAACAGCCAAGTCCTCCCTTCATGTCAGTCACATGGTAACAGTCTTGACCGGTAGGACCATAAGGCTGAATCAAACCGTAGTGCCTCAAACATTTAAAAACCGCACCTGGGGTGTATAGGTGGTCTGACTCCGATGTGCTTTTTCTTCAATTAAAACCCTTTGCATTTTTATCATCCATTCGAGACCGTTTTCATGCCTCCTCCGAAGTTTGAGAAAGCCTACCGACCCTTTTCCCAGTCTGTGGTGGATAACGTTCGAGAACCTCCTGCAACCATTGGCTAGTGGTGACAGAAATAGTACAAGAGAGCGTGACAGAACAGGCGAAAGTTCTCGACGAGTCGTCGACAATCTTCGACCATATTCACCCTGCCTTCATTCTTCCTTCACTGAAACTGAAAGCCTTATCCCAAAAATGTCTAGACCGCTCATTCACTCTCTTGATGGTAATAATAGCACGGATGGAGTGGATTAATCAATAGATTGATGGCATTCATTTGATAATATCTCTGCGACTGGCAATATCATTTATCTATAAAGGGTGTGCGTCATATGGCGCGATCCCATTGGCATTGGAGCGCACAGGCCGTAATTACCACGTTCTGCTGTGGCCGGACAACTCGTCCGCGCAACACATTCTGTTCCGTTCATCTTGCCTTGGCATCAGGCCAACGAAGCTACCCACTCTTTTTTAGATCTTTGGGACTCAGCGATTTTTGAGGGCCCAAATTATCACATCGATCAATTGCTGAAGTCAAGCAGCTGTGTGATACGGACGAGTTGTCCTGGATACTGTGCGCTCTAATGCCAATGGGATCGCGCCATATGACCGCCTCCCCTGAGAAAAGTGCTGGCATCAAGACCTGACCAGAGTTTGGCATTGGAGACAACGTGAACGAGAAACCAAACACGATGGAAGTTTTTTGGTGAGGACGAACGTTTGGAAGGGAAGAACTAAGCGATGAGACAACTGTGACTAAAAATTTTTTATTCGCTGGCCAATCGGTGGAGGCTCAACTGTCGTTGCAAGTGGATGACGCTCAACTGGCGTTGGTCCGATGATGGCCACAGAAGAATGCAACATTTGAACCGTTGAATACGTCCCGCATTTAAGTGCCGGTTTCAGTATTCATTGGTAATTGGCTCCCCTCGTCGGATTCCTCATATTCGTCATTCGGCACTTTGGCAGAATAGCGAACCAACCGCGACAACAAAAACCGAATAAGGAGACTGCAGCGTAGAGCCGTGAAGAATACCACTCTGCTTCCGAGACGCAGAACGTCTCGGGTGAAAGGACCAACACATCCACAAGTGACCCGAACGCGTCTCCCCAAAAATGTACGATGTTGTCTGGCTAATGATAATGAACCAGACGATCGCAGGTTATATTCTGTCAAGTACTAAATACAACTTACCATTACCGCTATACAGCTATTACCATGAACCAGTAGCGGACAGATTTACTCGGAGGCCCGTCGTCACTTGTTGTGTGTGGTCTGCACCCGAGGCGTATCTGGTTTTCGGAAGCAGAGGGTACTACAGTTTCCTCTTGATTGCGCTGAGCTGGTTTCGGGATGATCCTTCGCAGTTCCTTCAGTTCTGCATACTGAATGCGGTGCTGGCTTACCGGTACATTTCCCATACGACGGTGTGGATTCAGTGGTGATATGTCCACAGATTCTTCTCCATTGTCTTCTAGTTTCCTTATATGGATCATAGACGGTCTTTGAAAAATCGCGTTCGGCACTGTTTACCGTTTCATTAGTTTTCTGTGTATTATTATTAGTACTGTCGAGACGTTGTTTGTTACAATTGACGACGTTGTTTTGCGTTGTCAAGTGACACTTCACAGCGTCCACCGACGAGATGTTAGCAAGGGAGGATGGAAAATAATGATAGTGGCCAATTCTGGGATAAATTCCTGTCAGACAGTCGGCTCAGCCAGACGCGCTTGCGTTGTTTGTTTGAACTTATACAGCCAAAGGCTTACAAGAATATTTTGGCAGGCACTAATTGCCGTGACTTCTAATACACAAAACAACATGATCCTTACCGTCGTGATCCGCAGATGCGCACAGCCAGACCGGGCTGATTTCACCCGCCCACCAGGTTAGCCGTCCTGTAACCGGCCGTGTGGTTTCAAACCACGTAATCTGCTGTATCGTGGAGAGCTGCTTACAGAAAATGTCGCCTAGCAAGGCGATGTTCACGATAAAAAGGCAGCTCATTGGAAGATAAGTTACGATTGAAGAATTGGAAGACGGTCAGTGGCCCACGAAAAAAGGTAAACCAACAAAAAGGGCCAGGAACTCGAGAGACAGGATCCCTTCCTTGTCCGTTTGATTTGCGCATTGATGCGACTCTCATCGGTGCTGCTCTCTTCAATGCGAAGGCTCTCTCTGCCTAAAGGCTAGACACCTGCGGCGATTGGCTAGCCAGTCGATGGGCGTGGCACGCCGATAGCGCCGCGGGGCTATGCTAGGTTGCCGGGGCATTCTTCAATGCGAATTGCGTGTCGCTCCGCATCTGGAGAAGTACCCCCTCTCTCTCCACTAGGTAAGTTTCCCTCATTTTCGGCCTTATCCTCGTTATCGAAATCCTCCCTTGGACGAGAAGAAACAATGCACGAAAAGGTGCTTCGCGAATAACTTCGACAGCTATTCTATCTTCCCTTCGGACAAGTGAAGCGTACAATTGATATTGATACCCGGGTGATCTATGATCTCATGTTGAATCTGACATGTCAATTTTCCCAAAACTCTCCCTAACAATTGGACTGCTTGATTACTTCTACCTGGCACAAAGTATTCCAGGTCCCTAGTAAGCACATTCTGTCCCCATGCTACATGAATGTGAAGTCGCTCAATCGCAAACAAACCAGCTCTCTCTATTGACCACAACTGCGATCTGAAGTTAGCTTATGAACTCATTGAATCGAGAAAATTAGTCCACGCATAGTAGATCCTATAAGAAAACTGGATTGGCGCTGCAATGGTCTCTCTCACTCTGCTAGAAAAAAAGCAACCCTTTATGTTCATTCATTCAGAAGAAATGGGTGATGGACGTACGACACACATACACCAACTTTGCTCTCTAGAAACAAGTGGAGCTCGATCATATACCTAGTTATGTGGCAAGAAGGGCAAATCATATACAGGGGGGGGGGCCAAAAAAAAAAAAAGACATTTTGCCTATGTCGGACTTCGGCTCTTTTTTCTTCGCAGAGATTGCTGTCGTTGACGGGAGTTCCTCAGCAGAGTATTCCCTAAGTGTCCCTCTATAAGTGAACGCAGGCCCTCCTTCACTGCCCTCACCGTCTTCAGAATATGACGTCATCTGTCACCGTCGTCAGGCTCAAGGAGGTCTACCGTAAGAGCTTCAGCCTGAAGCTCTTACGCAATTTCGTGAATCGATTTAATGTTGGATAGTTTTCTAGAGGCATTAGCTACCACTGTGCAAATCCCCTCGGAACTAGCTTTCCAGTAAGGGTCGTTATGGTACACGATCCTTCGAAGACCCCATTGAGCTCGACCAGTGCACCATGTTTCCAGGGCAAATTCTTCTGTTGCCGTCCACGTGGGTGGCCAACATGAAGATTTTCTTATAGAATGAAATGTGCTCTTCAATATTAAGTTGGGAACACTCGGTCTCAATTGAGCAAAGTGTGCTTAAATCCATCTGAAAGTGGAGACAAAATGTCTTCTTTTTATTGCCCCCTCCCCCCCCTGTAGTGGAGCGCATGTGCATGTGCTGTGGAAGGCTAGGACTTCAACGTCGAAATCAGAACAGTGACCAAGAAGGCACTGAGAAGTGCTGGTAAGACTAAAAGTTAAATAATGAGGAGCCGTTGCCATCGAACACTACTGCTACTGCTGACTAATAAATAATACTGGTTAATGGATAGCGTCGCCGAAGATACACGCGGAAGGTGGAAACAAAATCTATTCCTCTCAGAAACGCTCGTCCACCTATTACGAGGGAGGTCCAGGAAATTTCCCAAAGTATAGGATGGCAGGTCTCACCCGCCTGATGCATTCAGCAGGCTCGACTCCCCAACAGGCTCCATCTGCTTCTGACGCTTTCGGTCAATATGAAAGAGATGGTGTCCTATAACCAAGAGGAACGCATCATTGCCTCACAATCAGTCGCTCAGGGCATTCTAAGGAACAGTTTCCACAAACAGCCTGATAAAAAAGAATATGTCGCCGACAATCCTGGTGCATATAGCGTTAAACGGTAGCCGTTGTGAAGAAGAAGACCAACTTGTAAAAAATTGGGAAGGTAGCCAAAGACTTTGTGGAAAATTTTAAAGGCGGATTTCACGATGAAAAAGCAGCCTATTGGTAATTAAGTTAGAAAGTCCGTGATATACGAAGGATCGGAAAAAATGGTCTGGAACCCGAGAAAACCGAGGAAACAGAGTAATAGTAATAGTTATAGTTCGGTATTCTTACACATGAAGGTAAAACGAAGTAAAGTAAGGAACAAATTAGCTGAAGAGCTGTGGAAGTGATGGATTCGTTGGCAGGAACGGGACAATGTGCTCATATGGTGTAGCCGGGATGGCCTAGGACAGACACTTCAGGCTTAGTGCTGTTTGTCCTTCTTGTTCACCCCCTCGTCGAATCACATCGTCGCAGTGATTGAGCATCGAGTGCACTGTGTACCTTTGGTGGCGGTACTCCCTTTGATTAACCCTGGTCTATTTAGGTTATCCCTCCTCTACAAAAATATAGCATAGCAGACTTGGAGAGATCGCTTCATATCGCTTGTGTCCACTTTACTAGGGTCCGAAGTAGGCTAGCCTTAGCAGTTTGTGAAGCCAAACCAGGCCCTCTAGATGCTAGCTGTTGAACACTAAGTGTACAATAATTACATTTCGATAAAGAGAGTAATGGGCAATTTCTTCTCTATTTTGTTTCCATATCTCATAAGTAAGAATGTAGAAGCAGGATTTCAGTGCCTCCAATAAGGTAAAACCCCATGAAAATTAACGTTCGGCAATGGCCCTAGCGCCCTTCTCTGGCACGCAGCTGCACGGAAATACCTACCTCTGTGTTGTGCTCTTGGGGTCCTAATCCTACAGAAGCGAGCGAAATTCTCTTCGCTCGGGCTACCGCCTGGGTGCGCCTCTTAATCCAGTCAACGATTATAAATAGAGGGTATTCGTAGGGTATTACGATGAAATATGCTATAAAAGTAGGGTCTCGCAGATGGCAAAGGGGATTCGATTTTTGGCAATGTTGTGTGTGTTGTTCCGCTCCGAGGCTGTTGTGATCCACCGACGGCCTTCTGACTCCAAGCGGAAGGTAAGCCTGTTTATTCTTCACCTCTATCCCGAGAATAAATTTGGTGCCATTCCTTAGCGGGCATTAAAAACAGCAGCTTACTGTGTGACACTAGGACTGAGCCTAGAAGCATGGGTAGACGACCCCAAGGAATACAGACTGCTGCACATACCTTCTTCAGAATCCGCTTCCCCTTCCTAAGGCATAGCCGCAGCCCCAAGCCCAGTACATTGACTCGACACCACTTGTTGTCCAGCCACCCCCCTCCTCAACCGAAATAAGCCGTACAATACGAATCAGACCCTATGTGTTAGTTTTGATCTCATAACTGGTAATGAAAGCATTTCTCGAATCATCTTTCACACCTGTAGCTAAAAAAGTTCATCGTCAGCACCTGGTTATTCACCAGAGATTATGAAATTGTATAATGACGAAATGAATCCATAAAGCCATTGACTGGTGAAGCAATGAAAACTGCAGCCCATTTACCCTAGGCCACCTGTGGCGCTCTTTATAAGGGCTAGAATCATGAAAGGCATCGTGAAGAGGC
This sequence comes from Ostertagia ostertagi, assembly GCA_036418205.1. Classification (NCBI taxonomy): domain Eukaryota; kingdom Metazoa; phylum Nematoda; class Chromadorea; order Rhabditida; family Trichostrongylidae; genus Ostertagia; species Ostertagia ostertagi. The sequence continues at coordinate 17,266 of MU871264.1, forward strand.
AGTATGTTAGATATGGAAGCTCCAATGACGACAGTTGCTAACTCTTGCTCTCACTAAATGAGTGAATTTTGAAACCATAAGACGTAGAACCCTTTCATCAGCAATAAACACACAACATTCTCTAACTACAGTACCTCCTATAGTTTTGTTTGGACGCGGATTCGTCTTTTCGTCTTTTTGTATAACTTGATCTTTGTTCACTTTTCCACAAAACTATACTGTTAGACTCACCTCTTACTCTCGAGTACTGTTTCGCCCAACCCGTATATCCTTATAATTTTAACATATTCCATCGTAAGCTGCAGCTTGGTGTGCCCCGTTTAAAAAAAAGGGGCAAAAAAAAACCGGAGGGGCCCCCGGAAAATTCGCCTCCAGCCTAGAGGCCAAGTATTCTGAGAAGTGATTTGAGAATTCTCGCACAATTTTGACCGCCGTTTCCTCTCATCATTATTGTTGTTAAAACAGCAGTTAAAAACAAAGCAATTCAGAACCTGCCAATCCTTGCTGTACAAAACCAGTCCTACCCTGCCTACCGTAAGAAACACACTCAGTTGCTTCCAATAGTCACTGGTGGTCAGCAGATAACGAAAAGTGGAAGCAAAAGGTGTCCTCCCAGTCGTGGGAATGCACAACAAGTAGACCTGGTACCTGCAAGCATGGCAACCTGCCGGTCGCTTTGGTCGAGTTTCCGTGTCGAGATCGGTTGCTGCAGGAGCCATTGCTCGAGCTGTTCACGCTTCTCCACTTCTTCAGAGTCCACTCGAGTTTCCGAACGGTAGCGATATTCGACACGACGGCGTTCGATACTCCCATGCTCCTTTGACGGCCTGCAATTGGGTAGCTCTTACCTTACCTGGTTGTGAAGCGAGAAAGCTGCTAGCCGCTAGCTAGGTGTTTTGTGTTGCATTAGAAGTTAAGTTAAACTTGGGCGGTCAAAAGACCAAAAGATAAGCAACGGTCGTTCGATTCCCACTTGGGATGAAGATTTTGCCCATAACCCAGCATTCCCATGATGACTCAAAAAACCCAAAACAGTTCAATCAGTCAATCTAGCAAACCAACCCGTGGCAGTCCCATTCGGATCGGCTTCTGTGTTGGTCTTCTGACACCAACGGCACTTCATAGCGTCTCTCTCGAAAATCTGTTGATTTCGGATCAGCTGTTCGAGTTCTTGTGAAGCACTTCGTCTTGTGTAATTTTCAGCATCTCTCCTGAAATAAAACACGGTAATTTCACTGAAAACCATCTCTACCACACCACACCATGGCTGGCTGCCGGTTCAATTCCCCACGCCGGGCGATGCGTTTTACCCATGAACCCTGGATTTTTTGTGATAAATACTCATGTTATCTCGCTGTTATAAGGATCGCTTTCTAAACAGGGTCAACCGTCCGTTGGACAAAGTCCAACGAGGGGGGTCGTATTCGGTCGACGAAAAAGGGGGGGGTCGTATTCGCAAGGTCGGAGGCAGCGTCAATCCTACACCAACGGAGGTCGTAGTGTGACGCTTTACGCTTTGTGAGTTTGCTAAGAAAAAAATTTGCTAGTTGGAAAAAATTTTTTTTTTGGCCCGCGCCCCCTGTGGAAAAAAAATTTGGAGGATATGTGTGTAGAGTTGGGATGTGTCAATTGGTCTCTCAGAATCAAATACTATAGTATCAGCAGCGGGGGGACGGCTTATCGAGGCCCCTCCAGAAAGGGGGGGTCGTAAAATTTTTGAAATTTTTCCAACGTGACGGTTGACCCTATCTGTAAATATGGGTATAGAATGAAACAATAACATATGTGTATAGAAAAATATACATTAAAAAGAGAAAAAGATGTCCTTAAATTGGCTCAACTACGAACTATTTCCCATCAAAAGGGTGAAAGCCATTTCTAGCTGCGAATCAACCCACAGTTTTTTTGAACAGAAATTTTTTGCCGCCAAAACAAGAATTGGCAAGTTCGCATTATGAAAATATTATTGTTTTAGGAGGACTTATGGTTAGGCAGAGTGAACATGTGTTGTACTCAACATTAACACACATTAAAAGTTGCGCCTTGTCCAACTGTAAAACCGAGCCATTCAGCGTTGATCTATCTATTGGATTGCGCCATGTACTCTACCTCGGATTGAGATCATAGTGATATTTGAAAAGGTTTTGGTCAATACAACCGCTCGGGGACAACGTGACAATTTACAAGTCAATGTTTCGTCATCACTGACGGCGCTATTACCAATTGCTCGAGACTGAAGTATACTGAGGTTTGGGAGATTTCGGGTCCACAGGAGGCCCGTCGCGCGACAAGAAGGCGAGTCAAGGGACGAGTTCCGCGCGTACTGTAGGGATTTCGCGTCAAGTTAAATAGAATGTTCCACTGTACGACTTACATCGCTCATGCGCTGCGACACGTCCGCGACTCTGCCTTCTTGGCCGCGGCGACAATGCCCCGGTAGCGTAACTTGTAGCGCAGCTGCCCGGTAAGCAAGGACGCGGGTTCGAGTCCCGCCTGAGGCGGAAGTTTATTCATAACAAAGTATTCTTGCAAAAAACCAAAGTTTCTCGTATAACTTTAGCAAACGTCTGGCATTTCAAGCACCTTTGATTGACCTACCAGGAAGGTCTTTCAGGGCGTGACGAGCTTTTTGAAAACGGTCTTTTGCATGATATAGGGGCAGATGCGGGACCACAGAACCATGTTTAATTTTTCCTGAACGGCCCTCTGAATACCAGAAAAAAGGGGGTCCCTAGTTCGATTCCTCTTGGTGACAAATTTTTGCATTTCGAGTTGACGTTCCAAAATTCGCGCAAAATGGAGTTCTGATTGTTCTGGTTGGTTCTAACTCCATTTTGCGCGAATTTTGGCACGTCAACTGCAAAAATTTGTTACCACGAGGAATCGAACTAGGGACCTCCTTTTCTGGTATTCAGAGGGCCGTTCAGGAAAAATTGAACATGGTTCTGTGGTTCCCGCATCTGCCCCTATATCATGCAAAAGACCGTTTTCAAAAAGCTTGTCACGCCCTGAAAGACCTTCCTGGTTAGCACTGCAGCAGACCAAGTGGAAGGGATAGCCCAAGTTATTACGAAGCGATCCCCCTAAATTTCACCCATGACAAATGTGAAATGAGAAGAGCACACTTGTTGGCCACCCTGCCGTAAGCGAGAAGTGGGGTTCTGAGTCCCACCGCCTGGGGTGAAAAATTTTTGTCAAAATGAGAGCCAGCATTTTCGTTTCGCAACAACGACACTGCGGTGTTAGAAAAACAAAACAATTGACAAATAATCTTTTTTAAAAGGTCGAAAAATTTCTTGAGTAATATTCTGTAAGATATTTCCTCGAGAAGCTTAGGAAGTATCCTAAAAAAATATCTAAATATCTTAATATCCCTTTGAGTTTCTCCCAAAATATTCCTTTGCTACAGTTGAAATAATTCTACGAATTTCGAAACCACATTCGGCGACTGTTCAAATATCACCATTTGCGACGGTGACATTTGGACTTTTCGATTACGCTAGAGGATCAGGGATGACGCGAGGGGATGCGTCAACGGCGCTATCTGTTGCAAACAAAGGAGCGCTCGCTGGGTGACTGAGCCGGGCATGCTCGGCGTCGTCACGACAGCATCACGTATCGAAGAAAAAGCCATGAAGACTGACCTCTTGTGGAGCAACGGTGTCGCTGTACAGCATTTCGCCCCCATCTCTCTCGTACGACATCAACAAAAACCTCTCTTCCCAGCTCCAGTCATCGATTGATAGATAGATAAGCGTCAAACGCGACACTGTCAGACCTAATTCAACGTTCAGAGGATCACTATGGAAATAGAAAATCTGTGATAGATTCGTGGTGACAGCAGAGAGAAGAGGTGGAACTCAAAAACGATGAATTTGATGGAGAGAATGAACGTCGAAGAAGAGGAGAGGATTGTTATTGAAGCCGACTGCATCCACTACTTTGTGCAGCTGACAGTCGTTTGAGGCCGGGGCGTATTTAACGAGCAACGTCCATAAAAGAGCCAACTCATTCACAATCATTCGTTCCATCATCGCGGCTATCCGCAGCACTGGACGCTTTTTTTAGTCCGCTGATCCACTACTCTGCACCACTGTATGAATGCTACGGATATCATGTGAAACAAAGCCACGGAATACGGAATTGCGTGGGTGGAAAGGAGACCGCAACGATGTGACTTGGGCAAATAAGCACCAGCTACATGAGGTGGACATCGCTCAGAGTGTAAAGTGAAGAAAAAAATTATGAGAGGAGATAAACTTTGAGGAAGTTTTGAGATTATAGGAATGACCACTAAAAAGCGCCTGACTCATCCTCATACAAATTGTACTAGCCCTTTGCGCACCAAGGATAGCATAAAAAACTGGATAAGCGGTCGATTTGATGTGAATCCAAGTTACCAGAAGCTATAGAGAAATCTTAAATTCCCTGTAAATGTCACAACTTTGGCGTTGGCAGAGCGAAACACGTGCAAATGTGTGAAAGCGTAAATATGAACAGTTTCATATGACACCTTCCCTAATACTTCCCCTTTCCAAACCAGAGAGTTTCAGCTGCACAGATCATACACTACAAGCTGACGACGTTCACTAAGTGGCTAGTAGTGGATTCATAGTGATAGCTGATTTTGGTAAATGATAGTTGTAATTAGTGACAACTGATAGAATACAACTGCAACAGGCTAATCATTTCATTGGCAGAAAACATTTACATTTTGTGGAGGCCGTCGTCACTTGTGGTGTATGGTCTGCACCCGACGCTCTTCTCGTTTTTGAAAGGGAGTTATCACAAGTTCCACCGTATAACTTGCGGGGATTGCCAAGTGCCCCTTCCGGTTCCCCACCGTGACAGATCAGTCAAGCGAAATGGGAGACGAAACTTCCGAAGCAATTCTTCAGAGGCAAGATCCGAGATGAAATGAGGGAATCCCCTGTTCATGGGTGCTAAGTGAATCGAAATTAAAGAAAAAGCAGGAAGTACCTCCAAAGAAATCCAAAATTAGAAATTCCTCTTCGTTAGTCGCTTACAAGCCAGGGCTGGGAGAATTACGTGTCTGAACGTGTTCACAGCAACTGCTGGCTTATGCCAACAACCGACACGGCCATAAAAAGTCAGCAATGAAAATGACTGTTTTTGATTTCCCTATTTTTGTTTGCTTCTTATCCTAGAACTTTGGTTCCAACTGCAGTGAGTGACCACGTTCCCGATAATGGTCATATCATAGGCTCCGATGTTGAACTCGGCAGTTCAGGTTACCCGACAGGAGGCCCGTCGCGCGGCAAGAAGGCAGAGTCAGCGGACGAGTCGCAGCGCGTACTGTAGTGATTTCGCGTCAAGTTAAATAGAATGTACCATTGCACGTCCTACATCGCACATCACGCGCTGCGACTCGTCCGCCGACTCTGCCTTCTTGCCGCGCGACGGGCCTCCTGTCTGGTACCCGGCGGTTCAAATCCGCTAAATATCTCCTACGACCTTCCAAACAACGGCTTAACATCTAGTGTTCCAAGTGGTTGTTTGGAAGGTCACGTGGAACGGTGGGCGGGCTCAATGGGGTTGGGGCGGCGCCAATGCTCCAACCTAGGCTCCTAGCGCCTAAACCTTGTCAAATCGCCCCGCCACTTCTGCACATGGTCTGCGCTTGCGTACTGCTGCATATTTGACGGGAAAAGCTAATTTCGCCAGAAATCCCGAACTTTGCTTTTGAGGGAAACAAGTGAAGTTGTGAAATCGTTCATGACTTATTTTCCCTTAGTTCTTGTAATGGAAATGGTGCTTGGATGAATGCTTCGAAAATATGCTCCGATTTGCACATCGGAGAAAAAGATTGTTCTGAAACGTCAGCCAAATAAAGTTTGCACCAATCTTGGAAGCTTAAGCAGAAATAGCCGGGCAATTGAGTGGACTTCTTTAGACCAGTATTCTAAACTTTGGTGGGTCCTGCTGTAGAGTGCGGAAAAGTACAAGAACGGGCAGTGACGTTCAGGACGCCTTCACATATTACTCACAGCGGTTCTCTTCCAATGAGCCAGACAATGGCAAAACTACGGCTGCAAACAAGAAACTAATAGCAAATCAGCTTTCCAGCTCTTCAGATACTGCTTCAGGC
>MU871266.1:10785-22694 GCA_036418205.1 Ostertagia ostertagi
CGGTTTTACTCGATTCCCCACTACTAAAGCAAAAATTCGCCAAGCTTCGCTAGCAGACACTGCAAAGCGTAATTAAATGCTTTCATAGACACAAGTGCTACCACACTCAGATCAGTTTCAACAACGATATTGGTAAGAACTAATAAATCATCTAATAAATAAGGTGATGGATGTCACCTAAATTAATTAGGCGAAATATCGCCTAACCAACTTAGGTGGTATCCATGACATCATCAATACTACCGTTCAAGCCAGGAAACGTTGAATAACCACAGAAACATTCCCAACACCGACTTTGCTCATTTTACTACTCTATCAATGCAACTAGTTTGAACCATGTGAGCTTGTAGAGGGGAGGCGCAGTGGGCGAATGCATAGACTACCCTCCAAGGTTAATTGACCGGTACCTTTGATTAGGAAGAAAACAATAATTTATACAATTTAGACTTTGACTGCTATTTGACGCCGCAGCAAAAATTGTAACATCAGCCAGAGTCCTCATCATCACGCTATTACTGCCGAAATAGGCTAACCGGCTCATCACCTTATACGCTAGCACAACCGCCCACGAGTGCCGGTTCCGTTTTCCACAACTAGAATCCTTTTGATGAGTGATGAATACAGAGTACATCGGCTTATAATCGTAAGTGAATGTTGGAGTCAGATACATTACCACTCCTTCAAGGTTCGGAAGAGAATCAAATTCGTGATCCATCTTAGAAGTATGAAAACAGTGCGGAGCTCCTTTTTCCTCTTATTATACATTGAGAAACCTTCCGAAAAGAGAAAAGAAACCAATTTTGTGGAACAAACTCTCATAAGCCCTAATTTTCATCGAGCTCAGTTAACAAAGCTGAAAAATTACCTGAGTTGTAACGGTGACAGATTGTAAGGGCGATGCGCTGACCGGGGTGCTTGAAAGTGGTGTTGACGGTACTGTGGATGCAGCCGAGATGCGCTCTTCAGGTGGTGGAGGAGATTCCGTTCCATCGTCGTAAAGGTCGCTATAATGGACAAAGTAGAGAAGTCAGTCCTAATTTCTTTTTATCATGCTCTTGGACTAATCGGCCACTCACTTGAAAACACTCCTTTTCGGCGGAGGGGTGGATTGAGATGGCGCCGAAGTTTTTAATCTTCCGACGACCGCGTCAAGACTGGTCTTTCGCGGTTGCGCTGCTCGTGGCGAAGGCAATGGTGCAGGCTGGCTTACTGTCGGGGAAGCCGCTGCGAGAGGCGATGGAGGAGGATGAGTGGAGGACGATGGAGTGCCAACCGGAACGCACAATGGACTCATTGACTAAAATTATCCATCATTTTTAGGTACTCGGGTCTCTACTATGCCTGCTTTTGCGCCAGGACTTCGAACACAAGGAATCGAAATGAATTAAAGACACTGTTTCAAAAAGCTCACATGTGAAGGACTGTTTGCAGCTGAAGCTGCTGTAACCTGACTTGTCACAGGTGAGCGCGACGGGAACATCCCCAACGATTTCGGCGGTGGTGGGGGATCACATTCGTCATCAGACTCGGTGTCCACGTAAGGAGATGTTGAGACCCCAAGAGCACCTTAAGAAAGGGATTTTTCAAATGTACCATTCTATCATTACTGAGAAAAAACATCACCCACCTGGATTGGACATTTGTTCGTAATCACTGTACGACCTCTGCAATGGAGGAGGCACCCGCTGCTGCATTTCCAAATCGGCATGAGACATTGCTAATGCCGCTTTACGAGAACCACGTGGACGACGTACTCCAGTTTTTCCTAGAACGTCACCAAGGTTACGTATAACTAAACTAAATTGAGGAATCCAAAAATAGATGGTTGCGTAACGCAGTGAAATTAAGGAATAAAGAACGTCCAGCAAGCGCAAGCCAAAAGCACGCTTCTACAATTATTGACAAATGGAGGAATCGCCATGGTCTTGGGTTTACGGACCACTTGATTTTTCCTCAATGGTCCAACCGCGATGGCTAGAATGCCCTAGGACTAAGCCTTGGAGAGGAGAGGGACCCGCTAGAGAGCGCAGAGGCGGTAAAGGGCTGAGTTCAAGTAGTCCGTCAACCGTATTCTTGTTCTTTCCAATAAAAACACACCATTTGCGTTCACTTGGAACAAGGAATGAATTTCATGCAAGAAACCATCGTTTCCGAAAAGAAACCTACGAAAACCACACTCCGTAGACAGTTGAAGGTAGGTTGGGCAGGAGAAAAGGGAACGCATGGGAAGAGGGCGTCTTAGGGAAGCTACGTCAACATAGGGCATTGAAAGAATCGGGTTGAAGCGTTTGAATTTGGAGAATAGGGACAAAACATCGAAGGAATAGGATGCAGTAGAAAAAGAGAAAGATAAATGCACAAAAGATTCATAGTAAAGGAATTCTAGGAACCAAGTGGAACAGTTCCTCGCCAACATTTGTTACATGTACGGCGGTAATTATACATAGTGCAGTATGACAGAATCAGAAGAAGTCCTAAGAAAATTGAGGAGAACCACATACCGCGAGGCTTCCGTGTAGGAATACCGGCCATTGTAGGATCTTTACCAGCTGTTTGTTGAAGATCACCCATCCGATCTCCCATATTTGCAGTTTTTCGAGCACGTGGACGCCGCTTTGTTACGGCTGAAACGAATTTAACACTTCCGAATGGTACAAAATACTAAGGTCATTCTGTCGACTTGCACCACATCCCTTTACTGGTGTTAAAAATATGGATATTATTGCTTGCGAAGAAAGCGAAATATCTTTTGCAATATCCATTGCATGAATAAGCAAGCAAAATTTTATAACAGCTTACTTCCTCTCATCGACTGCCCGGAAATCGGGCTTCCAACGGTCCCATATGCGAATGGAGTATACTGAGGCGAGGGTGACGGATAGGCTGAGCCACTGCCAACGGAACGATCGTCAGCAAACTCAAAAACATCTGGAGTGGCCGATGCGAGTCCAACGGCCGCTGCGGCTCCGACGCTATGCTGAACAGTGAACGTTCGTTGTAAATCAATTACCAGAACCTACTTCAAACTACTCTCTACAATAAATGAGTAGAACTATTGAAATTTCGCAAGAATAAAATTGGAAAGAGGGATTTTTCAAACAGCTACGATCACGCTCTTCTGTATTTAAGCAGAAATTCTGTCCTACATGGACACGAGAATAACAACTTATCATCCCAATTCGCATATGAAAGTCAGCAACTGTGGAAGACACGTTGAATACGCAAGAAAGAAGATCCGATGTTTTTGAAATAAGAAACTATTACATAAAAATAACTACACTCAAATATCCCATATTTCAAGAAATCAGGGTTTCATCCAATAGGAGGGGGCATGTGGCGCAACAGTTCATACAGCATGAAGCAATCCATTTTTCACAGGGGCACGAGGCTACGAGTGGGTGTAAAAGTGGGGCCTACTCCAGGGTTCACGCAGTCGAGGATTCCTTCCCCTTACGGAAATTGTAGCTTTTGTAGGCGGTGGCAACAGTTGCACCACATGCCCCTCCCTGGATGAGACAAAGAGCTTGTTCTAGGAATCTGATCGATCATGCTGTTCAATTTTATTTGTTGAATAGACTTCAGCTGGGAGGATTGAGATACAAACCGGGACGGATTCCTAGCACAACAATATTTGAACGTAATAACCTTTGAGACATTTCGAATACTGATACAATTTTGTTGGATGATAGCAGTTTAAAAAAAGATTCTTGAAGGTACAGGCCATATTACATGATATTCTCAGTCTTCATTAGAGATGTGAAAATCAGCCAGAGCGGACTTTGCATTTTAAGACGTCTCTTTTACAGAACACTTCTGACAAGCAATATCAATACAGCTCCCAGCTAATTTAGCAGCAGTTCATATATGTGTACAGTTGTATATGGTTTAACAGTACGTTTTTCACGATTCATCTGCAGTATGTGTCAAAAAGTTCGCCGAAGCGTTTTCGTAGATAATATTTCTCACCTGACTAGTTTAGTTTTTTAGTGTTGATTCTTGTGTCTTCTAGTGGTTTCGAACCCTTGAGTTCTAAGGATTCAAGACATGCGGAAGAAAACACTCCAAAAAAAAATTTGCAAGACTTTTTCAAGAGGGAAAATTTAATGCACAAAAAACCGTCTCGGCGAACACTTTTGACCGCAACTGTAGAAGCACTCCTACCTGACGTTTTTGGGTACGAATCTGCTCAGGCTTCGACCGCTTCGAGCTTGAAAGTCTAGCTCAACAAGGAACAGATCCCACTCGGCATGGCCTTCAGCAAGATGGCATGCGAATATTTCTGGTAGGGAGTCCAATCTGGGACGCTGAGAAGTTCCGGAGATGACTTGCACCCTCCAAATCTGCTAAACGATTCTCTGAACGAAGTTGCGAAATCGTTTATCGGCGGAGAGTGCGTTCATGAGTCACTGGAGCCGCAACGGGGATGTGCTTCGGTGGCGCAGTTGGTAAGCGGATGGACTTGGGGACTCGAGATGGAGGTTCGAATCCTTGATGAGTACGCTAGTTTTGCCTTTTATCCTTTCGGGCCACTAAACTGTGTGGCAAAAGGCGTTCTAGACACGCGTGTCTTTGGACTAGTAGACAGGACACCTTTGGACCGCGAACATAACGAACCGTGCTGGAAACAGTGTCCACGGAAATTCCGTTTGGGAACCGTCAAGCATCTTCGCGCTTTATGTAAAGGAATGTGAAGACTTCAAGTGCGGTATTACTGAACACCCAATCTTACAACCCCTCTTACCAAGAACCACATCGTATATCGCTATACACCAAATGGTTGAAGCAAAAAAAACTTTTCACAGTGTGAGCAGCGAATGAAGAGAGGGTCACTGCAGTCATTACTTTCACAAGCTTCTTCCATTTGAGATGAAAAACAGTACTGTACAGGTGTCTCAAATTCACCCGGGTGTGTCTCAAGGTACCCTGCTGCTGCGTGCCATGAGTAGGAAAGAAAGTTCTTAAATCTAGGTGCCTTAAATAGGAAATAGACCAATGAAACAAGTCTTATTATGGAGTCGCGAGTGCTTAACCGAAAGCTCACATCAAATTTCTGTGGCAAGCCCATGGCCAAAACGACAGCCACTCCCAGCCGCTACTAGAAGCCCAAAGGAATCGAGATGTGGCCTTTTTGTGACTAAAGGTGCGCTCGTTGCAGCGCAGCGCCTGGGGCTGCCAATCCTTTCTGAGCTCCGCCTCCGCCTGTGCTCCGCCCCTCAGCAGATCGCTGTTCGATTATCATTCTGATAAGGTATGCCACTTCGAGCGCGTATCCAATTTTTTTCTCATGGAATGCTATATCAATCAAGGTATGATCTCTGGTGGTATGATGGCAGCTATGGTTTAACGAGTGCCGACGACCTCTTAGTTGGTTGCCAACTCGTCCATTATCGGAGGTCAACGGGCAGAGGAAGTGGTCCCATTCTGCGCCCCGGGCCGCCGGCCCGTCTATATGACTGGAGGAAGTTCTCTCGCGCTTTTTCGCGGCGCATCTGGAGGGCTATTATTCAGGGGTGGCAGCGTGTCGAAACTTACCACATGGGGAAGGCACAAGCAGAATCCTATCGCAATCTCGTCGGCTTAATCCCGAAAGTTCACATATGAGCAAGTAACGACAGAAGTGACAAGCCTTTAAAGCATAGCTTTAAAAGGCAGGAAAAAGTAAACGTCAAGGGGCTGGACATTCCTTGAGCATTGGTGGTTGAAATGAAATTTGTGCTCAAAACCCTGTTTTCAGCACGTGTTCGCGGTCGAAAAGGCGTGCTACTAGTCAAAAAGGGGTCTAGAGGAACGGCGTTTTTGCAAAAGTTTAGGTAGGCCGAAAGGATAAAGAGGTTCAAAACTAGCGCACCATCAGGAGCCGAACCGATCCATCCTCGAGTCGCCCAGAGGTCCATCACGCTTATCCGTGAAAGCTGCCGCCAACGAACACATCCCCGTTGCGGGCTCCAGTGATCTTCATGACGAGAATAACACTCGCCGTGTCGCGATCAACGATTTCGCAAACTTCGCGTTCAGCAGAACGGCGTTTAGGCAGATTATGGGAGGCGGTCACTTCGCATCAGGCGGTTCCACAAGGATTGTAACAGAAAGTGAGGTGCACCATTCGTGACTGAAAGGCCATGGGAGAGAGTGGGATCCTTTCTTGTCCGCAGATGAAGCAGGGTTGCCAGAGGAAAGCGGACAAACGAGGCACGCCCGGACGAAGGAGCCATAAACAAAGCAGCGTAGCACTGTATTTTCCTCTGTTACTTGACTTCAAACACCCTCAAAACTTTCAGCGATGGCATCTCGAAGAAAAACCCTTTTGAGAGTAGGTCAGATAAATATTATGTGTCCATGTGTCGCGATTCCTCAATGCACGCTTGACTGTGAGAAATTGGATACACGAAAAATTGGGCATCAGCTTCACAACATGCAGTTTGAAGTCCAGACCAGCTTGTTTTGGGCGATTTCCGAAAACTGAGAAACTAGCTGCGACTAGACTCACCGTCATTTTCAACCGAGCCGTTTCCAAAGGGCTCAGTTGTGGTACACCACTGCCAGGACCGCTCCCTCCAACACATCCAGGTGGACGTGACGGTGCCGGACTGGTTGAGTGTCGCTCGACAGCATGGCGTCGAGGTGTTTTGTTATCGTCGTCCCATGGAAGCAGCGCGCGTGCAGCTAAGGCTGACCATAGTTCGCATTGGGGGAGAGGAGGTGTGCCTGCAAGATGAATATAACACTGCGCCCCCCTTCCATGTGCGCACCGTCAGTGAGGGAGCGCGTAACAAACTGACGCTCGACCTGCCAGGTCATTCTCGTAGACGCCACACTGAGCCGAATATCGTCCGAAGGTTTCAAACTTTCCTATATTTCACTACTGTCACGATGAATAGTCTAGACCGCCCATCAGCGAGTTAGCCGAATTAGTGGCAAAAGTGACTCACACGAGATAACGGCATTATAATCTGACCGATACAATCCTTCCAACTACAAGAATGACTACACAGGAGCGAGTCTACGCCAAGAATGAGTGCAGTACTGGCAGTAGCGAAGTTCTAGCAGAGGCGATGTATAAAACTTTGAGATACCATTCTCCGAGCCACTTTTGTCACGTTTCCACCCAATTTTCGTACCAGATCTGATATCGCGCAGGGCTGTGTCGGACTGGACACGTTGAGTACGAGCTTCAGCTCGGGCAGTGGCTGGTGGACGAGTGCCGCTCTCTGTCGTGATTTCCTGAAACGCGAGTAAGTCCCACCAGGTTTAGCTAGCTGCACAGAACCCCTCGACAGTGAATTCTGAGCACCACATGCTCATGAACGTTATTGCGACCTTAGCGTTCTGATTAACATGGCAACCAAGCATGCCAACTTTATCCATGGCCTGACTACACAATGATCATGATTCATTATCCGTTTCCGATGGTCAGTTGATTGCGCCCGGCCCCCGACTGCAAACCGGACACATTCGCATCCGATCCTTCAGCAACCTTAAAAGTCATCGCAACAGAAATGAGCGGTCCTGAAACCAGTCACGAACACTCAACGAAATCGCAGCCATTCAAACCAGTGAGGGAAGAGGCTTCAAGGTTACGGAGAGCAAAATTCTCATGAAATTATACGCGAGACAGGTAAGATAATAAGACAGGGACAGACATCCGCGCCACAATGGCAAATGCGATAAGCACTCGCTGAGTGGGCAGGGCGCGAATCTATGAGTGGGGCGCGGTGCTTTCATCTGAGCTGCCAATTGTTCCACTGCGACGTGCATCCGCCCCCAGGGTCGGTGCTCAGAGTCCGCCGATTACGCGCGCGCCTTCGGCACCCGATCGCAAGCGATTATTAGAAACTTTAAATATGAAACAAGTAGATCATGAACATTCGTTATTCAGTCATCACCATCAAGCAGAAATGGCGGCGGGATTGAAGTACACCTCGCAGTATTGATCAGAGCACTTGTGGTTTATTTGATCCATCTTGTGATTCGCGCGCGAATCCGCGGACTCTGAACTACTCGGCCTTACTGGTGATTCCATCGCACACTGCCTCACTCGCGACTCCATCGCGTAATTGCAATCGCGAAGTCTGACATCTATCATAACTAGAAAGCGCAAATTTGAGCCCAGTTTCCTTTGAGTGATTGAAAATGTTGAGCACAGCGATCAGCTCACCTGCTGAATTCATCGGCCTTCTTAAGAAAATTAAAGCAACAGTTCAGGGAGGGTCCGAAAATTTCAATGCCACTACTACTGAGGGATACACGAGCCCTAGTGAAGAACATATGCAGTGGAAATAATAAACGAACTTACCTCAGAAACTCAAAAACAGGGTGGAAAGTCCCTCAAACATGGGTGTTCTTGGGGATTTCCCCAATCCCGCCCCCTTGCCGGCCGTCATTGGACGCGTCGGCAATCGTGCTCGTTTTGGGACCACAGGGAAAATTGATTGAAAAATGGAGCGCGTTTACAGCGGGCACGTTCAGACAACTCGTCCAACGTGCGTCTTTATCCATTGCTGAGCGGCAGAGGGAGAGTACCTGTCTAAGACCCTCCCCGACGTTTTTTTCCAGTTTTTCATACATTAATCGTCTGGTTTTCATCTACAACTTCATTATTGGTGGTTTTTTCCCGCGAAACCGTTCCTGAACTGTTGCTTTAATATCATATCTTCCCACAAGCTCAGGCAACGCATTCATGCGCAATCACCACTTCACAGAAACTGGAAGCATCACTAAAGATAGTAGATTGAGGAACTCAACCAACTTCCAAAGGGAGCCACTCCCCATATTTGAGGAGAAGATTTTTTTAACTCACTGACGACAGCGTGGCCCTCCGGGCGGTACATTACTAATGATAAAAATTTTGAAGCGACTTTAGGTAAAAAAATAATAAAAAGTTGCAGCAATAGACGCACAAGTGCGATCGTCTATGTGTTAACAAGCATGTAACAATCAATCTTAATGACATGTACTTTGTATGAGAGGCCCTTTCAAATTTTAGTGCAGCGTCATTTGAAAACTTACGCATTGATCCTTGTGGTCAACAAAGAATTAAGCTCCATGCGCACAGGAACGCCAGTTGAATCCTCGACACTACCTATCCATTCGAATTCCCTCGTCAGCTCGATTCGGACTGTAAACACCTAACATTTGAAAAGCTACCTAGTTCGATGTGGAAATTTCCGCAAACAAGCCAAAGAACAACAACGGGCTAACTCAAGAAAGAAGCAGAGTGTATAGAGAGAAACTCACCCAGGTACATTTTGTTAGCCACACAAAACGACAGCTCGTAACGAGCTGCTGATGGAACGATGCGAATATCCACATGGGGCTGTCCCTCCTTCCATTTACCACTGGTCATCGCAAGCAGCGACTCCCAGAGACTGTTATGTATTGCTTGCGCGCGTACGATAGAAACTATCTAAAAGCAACGAATAATGTGCTACTGTTTGAAGCTTCTTTCAGTAATGTACCACACGGGTGCTCTCACCTCGGCAAGATCGGAGCCGTTTCCTATGCAAACTTCAGAGATGACGCAGTCTTTCTCCTCTAGGAGAGAATTTGTACACACAGTGTACCAATGTTGGCGAAATGGTTCCGGAAAGCATGTACGCATAAGTAGCTCAGATTGCTGAAAAAAGACCATAAATTTGAAGAACCTCAAAATGTGGGAGTTTTAGAATCAATGGAAGAAAATTACCTCAAACTTGAAACCGCTCATGTATCGATACAGGTTTACGTTCTCTTTTACGGCTGCAGGCCTTGCTAGATGGCGTTCTAGGCGCCGCCACATTCCATAACTAAACAGCATCGGCGAAGAGAAGCGTAGTTGAAAACCGGCCTTGCATGGAGAAACTGTAGACCAAGGATTGCTGAAAATGAGTAACTTGACAAGTGAGCATGTTCCAAGAGAGAACAGACCATGAAAGGTCCCAGGTTTAGGTAAGTAGAAGCGTGAGGTACAGTTGAAGGAAAAAGGAGCACTGAGAATTAGAGCTGTGAGAATGAAAATAATGAGTCTACAGAAGAGCTCCGAGCAGAATCATATATACCTCCATCATCAACTGAGAGGTCTTTCTAATAAGTACTGTGCCAAATTGATGTATTTAGGATCATCAAAACCGAATCATACTGTATAACAGAACTGATAAATGAAGAAACTATCACGAGAACAAAATAGAGTAGAGTGCGATTTTCGTTCTCGTCAAGAGTTAGGAAAGGGAATGTTGTTATCGAAAATTTATCAGAATGTTTAAGACGTTGACGACCGCCGTTATGCGCGTACTGCTTCGACATTTTTCGTATTCTCTCATCAGTAGGCAATAATCCTTCAGCGTTTTCATTATCAGTAAGAAAAAAATGTTTTAGGATCCAATAATGTACATGAACAGTTGTGGAACGAAAAAAACGTTAAATAAATTAAGGAAAACTAGTTTGCTTCATGTGAAATCGTGGCATGACATCAAATCACACGGTCTTCAATGTGTTAAGATTTAAAAAATCAAGCCATTGAAAAGATTCGTAAAGCTTGCATGAAATAGATGCATGAACAGAGATAAAACCCACCGCGAATCTCCTGCTGGCAGTTGTATCTCCTTATCCAGGGCAACGACCGATAGCTCCATGTGGTCAAGATTGTCGAAATCTGTAAAATGACACCTGATGTGAAAGAGTTCGAAAATGGCCAACAAAACCAATGAAGTAGGCGATAAAATAATGACGCTCAAGAATGTAGTAAGCAGGTTACACTTGAGAAGAAATCGAACCTGAAAGCTCCAAACTGAGGTCTTTTCTTGGTGACAACATAGCTGGGTTCCACGGTATAGAAAATCTTAGCCGGTCGTAGTGGCGTACGATACAAAAGAAAGCCGTATGGAAGCGTTCCGATGGTTTCGAAAGATGGGCTTACGTTACATGAAGCGGACAGAAATCCTTCAAATGTATCGATGGCGTTCACACAAATGTTTTTCTCGGCACTGTAACATAGAAACTCTGCTTGGTGACAAGTGTAGAACGAGAAAATTGAAAGATATAAGGAGTAAACATAGACTCAAAACAACTTACGGGGCGACTGTTCAGCACTGCTGGTATGTCCGATATACAGAAAACATTTGCTAACGCCATTTCCAAAACTCCAGCCTTCTTATCAATTGGAGAGCATCGTCACAGACAACGGCAGGTTTGCCAAAATACCCAATTTTACAAGAAGTTACCTGTGAATGTTTACATTGAATTTGAGCTTCTAGAGAAAAAATTCTAAATCACCTCGTCGCCATCGAATCCAAACTCTAGCGTAATGTCGTAGTTTTTCATGACGGCTAAACCCTGTTGTAAAGTTAGAACACACCTAAAACAATATCTTTAAGGAAAGCGCTAAAACTTTACATAGAAGGCTACAGCGTAAGATGCCTTATGTTGGTCCTCTCTGTCAAAACCCGGCTCTGGTGTGAATACTGTGCTTTCCCCATCTGTGCTCCAAAAGCACATGAAAAGAACAAGGTTTACTTATCTCCTCTCTGCTCTCTCTCTCTCCTCTCTCTCTCTCTCAAGCTCCTGACAACAGAATGTATGAGAAACCGGTGAAACTCCAGTTCGGGGGGGGGGCACTCCATTGCTATCTTATCCGTAGTACTAGAGAGCAGTTCTTTGGGCTATCGAACACTACGGATAAGATAATAAGTGAACGACTCATTTCGAGCGTACTTTTGATAAGGACCGGTGGATGTCCTACATTCCACACTACCTGCCCACATCCCATCCACTTTTCTGCACAGGTGATCCACCCTGGAGCTCCTGCACCCTTAGCCCTTTGCGGAGGTGTCCTTTCTCCTGGTCCAGGACCGTTCCCTTGGGTCATGGCAGGCGGAAATGTGAAAACGTTCCAGGGTTTCTCACCCATTACACCAATATTTATCAAAGGTCTACTT
>MU871267.1:0-20611 GCA_036418205.1 Ostertagia ostertagi
CGGTTAGCTGGATAGCTTTCTTAACCGTATAGCAGCTCGACAATCGCTCGCTAATAGCTATTTTTATTTCATCGTATATACTCATTTTCATACTATTTTCTTAAAACTAGAAACCCATTTTTTCAATGTACCTTTTTTTGCTTTTTAGCCTACCAGTGATTTCAATATTTTCATGAGGCTTATATTTCGGCGTGTTCGCCATCGTCAGAGCCTGAAAAGTCAAAAAGCAATTGAGACCGATCCTTTCATGAGCCAAACAATCCTGAAGACAATTTCTCCAGACTACTAAACCAACAGGCGGTATCGATGGAACCAAGAGGGCTACAAGGCTTACCTAGATCTTTGTCGCCAAGGCGCAACATCGACCACACAAGAAGCAGGTTTTAGCTTGGAATGACCTGCGTAGCTTCAACGAAACTCAAAACCTACAGTGCTCGAGGGGGGCGTCAGGTCACGGGTTACACTTGTTCTTGAAGAGGCTCCGAAAGCAAGCCTAATACAGAAGTACTGAAATCTTTGACCGGCTAGAACAAAACCGTACACATCAAGTTTCATGCCCAGATTAAGATAAAGTCGTCCTTGGACCATAACTTTGAGTTTTTCAACAGTTTTTTCTTCAACTGCTTTTTACTGCTTAACATTTTGTTGCTATCTGTACTGAGGCGGGCCAACCTCTTGTAATAGAGCTCCGCCTTGTTTTTATCGTACCTTGTCCCTTATATCTGATCGCACAGGTGCGATGTCACTATTGAGATCGATCCTCTCGGATCACGACCATTCGAATATCCTACCTCTCCTTTTGGGGCTATGTGTTGATTGTGTTGGATAATTGCTGTTTGACGCCGCAGTTCGCGTCACGAAAGGTATCACAAGAATGCTTGGCAAAACTTTTGCCCCAGCCGGGATTCGTACCGGGATCTCTTGCGTTCAGGGCAGCTGTGCTATCTGTTGTGATTCTTGTGATAGCTATGTATGTATGTGTAGAGTTCTGCTGAAGGCTTCAATCGCCATCGTTCACTTCAACTTCAACTACATAAATTATTTATTTTCTCTAGCGGATGTCAACCTCGCCCACGAGTTGTTAGGAAGCTATGCTTTTCCGAAATGAATTTTTCCAACTTGATAAGACCGAAATCCTTTCATCACCTTCGTTCTCTTGTACGATTACGCTCTAAGTTTCTGTTGTGAGCAGCTTGTCAACAATTTGTGTAATTCCTTGAATATTAATATTTGTAAGTGAATAGACTGATTCTGAAGCTTTTCGGATATCTGAAAATTCGAGAACCACCTATGATGAACCTAGTCGCACTGATAGTTCATGATTGTGGACAATGCAGGGAGGCCCATCAAAATGAATTGACTGCTTACTTTGTACAGGTGGTTTGACGTTTTCACAAGAAAGGAATATTGATCTCACTCCCTCAATTACGCTATGTAATCCCTTTTCGAACTCTCATTCTCTTACGAGCAAACACTATGCCTTTCACCTTTGTCCAGTAACGATTGGTCAGAAAATTCGCAGCCATTTGAAGGAAACATTAGCGCTTGGTCTGACTAAAGTCCTCAGGAACAAAATTGGTCTGAATTTTTGAATTACACCACATCAACTATCTGGCAACCTACGAACCTGAGCCAACGCACTAGTTGTGCCTGTTCTCTGTTCCTTGTAGGACTCTACTGCGAATTCCTTGAATTGAAGCAAAATTAGTGTCAATTTTGAACATCAATCCCGCCCCGCCGCCCGTAGTTATGATAGCTTTCCTCTCTAGGAGATGGTTTGGAGAGGGGAGCAGAAGGGCATTGTTTGCCTCGAGGTCAGGCTATAACGTGAATACGGAAGAACTCTCCGTCCCAGAGTCTCGAAATTTTCCTGAATTTTCTTAGCAAGAGGTTTTTCAACGGTGTCATACAAAAGCAAACTTTGCCTTGTTTTTCTTTCGTATTAAAAGCGTTGCATTCGAGCTGTGGATAGTTGACTTTCGCGTTGACTGCGACATCTACACGTAGGGGTTTCCAGAGCTTAACTCCTCTCCGTGTTCCACCAAAAATCCGAGAAGGCCCTACTTGGACGAGGTTGAACTTAAGCAATAAGATCTCCCGAAGCGTTTGAGCTGGACTACCGCCGCTTGTTCATTTGTTAGCAAACTGTATCCCACCCCCCTCATCTTCGGCAAATGTGATGGATGGTCAATCGTAGAATCCCTAGTAAGTCGACTTGAACATAACGGTGTCAGATCGTGTTTGGAGCTGAATCGGGCTCAAGGCACGTGGGGACCAAACTCTACATTTTCGGATCTTCACAAGTCTTTGGAGATGCCACAGTGCTGTCTCCTTGTCGCATCGGAATCGCTCTAGCAAATGATCGATACTCTATCCAGATCCCTTTTCAACGCCGTCAGATAGAGCATCGTGATTGTCAGTCACAGGGTGGTTGGAGTGTGGGTTATCTTCAAATGAAAAAATTCAACACCGAACAGAGTGAAGCACCGTGCACCGTGATTTGAAAGAGGCATGCCCACGCCCATCTCCTGGCTTATCCTTGGTGTTGCCTGACCTGCGGAACATCGCAAGCAGTACTCGCAAAAATCAAGGGCACGACGAGCTTTCCGTGAAATCGGTGTAATATCCATAAGAAGTAGTCCAGACAACAGTCGACGACGACTTCATATGCCAATTCGTTTCCTTGTGCGTTTATAGTAATAACCAGATTAGTCCCCCGTCAACCGCCGGGACCTTCCTTTCCTGCGCAAGCTTTCTATCCTCCGCTATGGTCCCTTCCTCCTGTGACACCAACACCTCCTGGAAGTGACGCGTATGCAACACAATGGTGTTTCATACAGTAGAAGGGACACAATCATGATATGACGGTAGATTTTTCGCTTCCCTTCCTCATCCTCCCTTCCTCTCTCCACTGCCCTCCAGCTGCCACTGCAGCACCATGTGGAATGAACGGAAGTGTGCTAAGCAGGTGTTTATATAGCCCTAAGAGTGTTATCACAACTATCCTGCTACAAAACATTGATATCTCAAATCCTGTAAGCTACCCGATTTGTTAGCGGTTTGTTTATCCCATGAGCTTCCTTCTCACTCACTTCATTTTGCGGACGGACACACATACATACATACACACACACACACACATACAGACATACAAACCGACACACAAAGTTAGCGCTTTATAAAATAGAAGGATAGTAGTTGATAGCTGTAATACCCAGAAGTTGACAAATCCAGGCACCAGAAAATCGACGTGAATTTTGGGGAAGCTTCTCATTCACGTTCATTTTCAAGGGTCGCCAATGCTGACAAATTCATTATTTCCTACGGACACATTCTGCATAGTTAGGTCGCTAATCTAGGCGTGTGTTGAATTTTTCTAGCAGTCAACTTTGTATTTATACGCACGCCGATTGTCTTAGGCGCACCTTGAGTGCAATAGTAAATAAATAAATAAATAAATAAATAAATAAATAAAAAAAGCTGCCAAAAGGGGAGCTTTTCACAATCTACCAATTTCATCGAGCCTACCTCTTAGCCTACCACCCAACCTCTTTCGCTCAATTTTGAATCATATTCACGTCGTTCAAACTGAGAATGATGTCAACTCCGAAACCGGGCTCAATACCTTTTTTCATTTCAAATCCGTGGTCCTTGCAACATGAGAGGATTATAATGGTAAAATTATGATGAAGAAAACATCACTCATTAGTTTTCTGCTTTGTTCTACCTTTATAATTTGCTTGAAATGTTTTTGGTGAGCGGAAGTGTACCAATCCAATATTGTACTTCTGATTATCACTACAGATTACTTAGGTTCACCATCTCTCTCATAACAGCTGGCAGGTGGAAGAACACTCCATCACTCAGTAAGACTTCTGGTGGAATAGCAATCTGGTAACGTAGGCTGGGGGAGGGGGACAGAGGAGGGATATCAAAAATGGAGAGCAAAAAATGGGTAACAGCTGACCTACAAAGTTTAGAATATGGAAAGTAACAGAACTGTGGTACTCAGGCCTAACTATAAAATCATTGGTGATCCCTATCAGAACTCCGACAGTACTTTGTTGTCGGCAGTACTTTTTGAGCGGCATATATTATACTTCGAGGCTTATTAACAGACGAATTTGTAGTACGACATATTGTTGAGCTTGAAAGGCTGTTTTGTTCTGAGATGCATTCAACCCGGTGGAGCAAGGTCATTTCAAAGCTGCCCCAAAACCATGATTCGGCATTGCTTGAGGTACGGTAGCAGGCGCCACATTGACGCTTCCGATGGCGTGCATTACGGTATATCAAGGACGTCCATATGGCCGCTCATGTCAGTTTTTGTTTGCGTTCGAAAATCTTGAACACCGATTAAGGTTTTACCTGGTTTATTGATTTTTTTCATTAATTACTTTATGATGATATTTCTTTCCATTTCCGTCATTTTGCCCGAGCTCTTGATTTTTATTGTACAATAAAAACACGTCAAAAAAATTGGAGAATTCGCAGTGTTCTACGGACTTCTTCATGTAGCAGCAAAAGATTATAGGTTTTTGGTATAAAGTAACTTGTGGAAGAATGTTTGGCTGTACAAAGCGGCATCCTGACCTGGTTAGAGGATTAGTCGATTGGGAGCCCGGCTTGTTTTTCAGGGCGGGGCATGGGGGCTCGTATAATTGGGAACGAAAAGTTCATTTTAGTAGGCAGACTGGAATTTGATTGGGATGATGAAATTTTGGTATTTTGTGAGAAAATGCCGGCATCACATGGGGTTTCAAAAAGATGATGTGCTAAAATGAAGTTTTACTCAGAAAAGCTTCTTAGCGACTAACTCTTAACATTTTAGCCTCCTAGATAATTTTCATACTGTAATTTGGACTAAGAATGTTGAGAGCAGGACCTTATGATGAAGAAGCGTCATGGCTTGACTTGGTGTTGGGTGGAAGAAGGGGGAGGAGGGGAGGGAGATGAGGGGGCTACAATCCTATTATAATACTCACAGTCAAAGTTTTGAAAGTTGCAAAAATTAGAGGTTTCTTCAAAATGATTGTGGGCGAAGCAGGGGCAGTAGCAAGTGGTCCCACCACCACATGCGCTACCTCGGCTAAATCATGGCTGAATTCAAGCCAAGCAAGGTTTTTCACACATGGGGTCCAATATGGCACAAAATTATGCCCGAGAGGTTGAACACATTGATTTTTCCATAAGTGAACTTTGTAAAGTGTAGAGTTCAGATTGCTGTGGAGGGTGAAACTCCAGTTCGGGGGGGGGGGGGGAACTCCATTTTTTCTTCGTACCAAAATTAAGGATTAGAGGGTTACGACACGTAATATCATTTAAAGGACGAATTTACGATGGAAAAGCAACCCATTCCAAATTGAGGTAGAGATGGTGAGTAGTACCAGAAAGAAAGCGAAACCACGAAAAACGGCCCAGAACCGGAGAAATGGGACCCCTTCCTTGTCCGTTGATTTGAGCATTGATGGGACTCTCATCGCTTTGCCCTCTTCAACCCTACGCTCTCTCAGCTATCTAATCACTCGCCACCTATTGTACTACGGCGAGTGATCAGACGATCGGTGGGCGGAGATCGCCGAACTCGCCAACTTTGAGCCATGCTAGATCTCAGAGGTCAAATCTTTCGATGCCGATTGCGTGTCTGTCCGCACCCTCAAGAGATTCACCGCTCTCCCCACTAGGCGATTTCTCCCTTCTTCGACCTTCGTTCTTTCCGTGCAATCCTCCTTTAAAGTAGACTTCTGATAAATATTGGTGTAATGGGTGAGAAACCCTGAAACGTTTTCACATTTCCGCCTGCCATGACCCAAGGGAACGGTCCTGGACCAGGAGAAAGGACACCTCCGCAAAGGGCTAAGGGTGCAGGAGCTCCAGGGTGGATCACCTGTGCAGAAAAGTGGATGGGATGTGGGCAGGTAGTGTGGAATGTAGGACATCCACCGGTCCTTATCAAAAGTACGCTCGAAATGAGTCGTTCACTTATTATCTTATCCGTAGTGTTCGATAGCCCAAAGAACTGCTCTCTAGTACTACGGATAAGATAGCAATGGAGTGCCCCCGAACTGGAGTTTCACCGTTGTCAGAGTTCACCGTATTGAGCATCCAAGTCAAATGAACATGCTTTCTCCTTGTGTGTTGTCTATTCGAGCTTCGGTGTGTGCTGATTTATGAGGGTAGGGGTCCTTAACACCTACTCCGTTGACTGTAGTATCTTTTTGTATTTTTAGAAAAACTGCGCAGCAAAAGGGCACAAAAACTTCAAAAGCCCGTGCAAGCGGTAGTTCTTTGTTTTTCTGGTATCGAGTTTTGAAAGGGAAACACAGTTATCAAGGACTGTGAAGGAAGCCTCTCTCTTTGATTGCATGTTCCGGGAACGATCAAATGTTTCTCTCGGCAACGTCTCATTGCTGTCCAATCGTTGGAATCATGTGCTCTGTCATGTTTGATTTCCCCGGTAGTGACGTTTCTTTCTGGGGTTAACGACAAGGTGATCAGTAATTGTGAATGACATTGATTGATATGAAGAGTAACCGGAAGATGGCATTTCCGCTCGTCTTCATGTCGTTCGCTCAGTTATCACGGAGCCGCTGGTAATGAATAATTGTGAACATATACCTGGTTTTTCGAGTGACCCACTAAGTGTACAAAACTCCCTGTTTTATAACTTATATAGGGTTTTCAGAGGTTCTTCCACCCTGTAAAAATACGCATCAACTGATGTCGCCTACCTCACGACTTTTCTAGCCTAGCAAGATTTCATTTGAACTTTGGTCTGTAGCACATGTAGAACCCTAGAGCACAATCCAGATGTGGCAATACCGTGCATGGAAATGGCCTGATAACAGCGTTAGAGCCTCGCAAAGCTAACTTCAACAGCTTGCTGCGGACGTTGAACAATGAAGCCGTAGAGCTCATGTGGGACCATTCCCATGCACGATAGTGTTACATCTGTAATTGCCATCTAGGAGTATGCTACATACCAAAGGAAGAAGAGCGCTAGAATCTGGCGACAGCGGCTTCAACCGCTTCAATGCTCTCTGTCGCAGCGACTAGCGCCCTCAAGACTGTTGCACTCTCTCGCTTCAAACTCTCTTCTCCGCGCTCAGTCTCTCTCATTGTCTTACAAGGGAGGTCTTTCAGAACATGGAGCTTTTTTCCTTTGTAGGAACTCATGCGAGGAACCAGAAAAAAAAACAAAAAGAAAAAATAAAAAAGACAACCCCTCCCTGTCGTTTCATGCCTTCTAGGAACACCGAGTCAGAATAGTGGAGAGAGATGTCCAAAGTTCGATCCCTCCGTGATGTCTAATTTTTGCAATTTATGTTGGCGCCTCCAAATTGTGTCCAAATGGCACCAGCGTCGATTAACATGTCATCCTCGTAATTTGGCGACAATTTGGAGGCTCCAACATGGATTGCAAAAATTTGTCACCACGGCGGATTGAACTTTGGACTTTTTTCAACCACTGTTTTGAGGTTCCCAGAAGTGTTCAGAAAAATGGACCATAGAGTGGAGCCTGCGCTCTCCTCCTGGGTCCAGTCATCACAGTGCACGATCATGCCAGCTTAAGGTAATTCGGGTTTAAGACCTTAGGTAGGCTCGAGCGCGAGCGAGCGATTGGCCATATGCCTAACCCTAGAATTGGCCTAGGGCTTAGCCCTAAGCTTGCTCTGAGCGAAATGAATCGCGTACAATTTTGATGACCTGACCCCAACAGAGACGCTCGCATCCGTTTTATGTTTCCTCGCATGAAGCCTTTACACCTGCAGAACCATTCGGAGAAGCGTCCATGGCCGAAAGACCTTCCTTGTTAGCACAGTCGCACATAGGAGTCTGGCGAGTTCTGGATTGAAGCATGTCGACAATCTTGTGTCTTTTTCCCCCTGCCAACCCATTTCGCACCAATACTTCAGTAGTCCTTCGTAAGAAGCACACCAGTTTGATCTGACCTTCAACCGTCATAGGCAGAAGGGTGTGAGCAGGACTACTCTCGAATACGACCCTCTTCCTTTCGATTACCACTCTGGTACTATTTACGACTGAGGCCTTCGCTACCTCGTTCACTCGATCTGCTGTCCCATCAACTAATTAGGCCACACATGCAGCAGAGAACGGCACGGAATCCTAAAATTCCTCGAAACGCCTTTCATTTTGAATTCCAATGCGCTCCACTAACAAGTCAGATACTATTCAATCCGTCTCTTTCGAGATTCGGCCGGCCGCAGCGTAGATCAAGGCATACCCGCACAGTGAGTTGAAATGGTCACATCTTTGCTGCTGAGATAAGTCTGCTCATTGAAAGAAGAGATTTCTTGTTTCTCCAACCTGAAAAGCCCACGGAAAGGTTATAGGAGTCATGAAAACGGTTTCGACTGCTTCCACATTCCGTACACACACAAGTGTCTGCGCCCTCCTATCCGTTGTGCTCTCTCGCTCGCCCTCTTTTCTCTGCGCAATGTCTTCTAGCTTTAGCACGACTAATAACAAAAAAGAATAAGCCGTTCAAGTTTTTTTAACGCTTTCAGCAGAATATTTTACCGTCACCGGTCTATCTCGCACTTATGCTTCTATTTTCGTGTGCGTAATACATCAAGTTGACCCTACGATGTACCTTCAAAGGGAAACTCAATAGGAACATAGCACTTAATCATAACCGACAGGCACTAAAAAGAACAATCAGGAACTGTTATGAATGTCATATGTGTAGTTGCGACTGTTGAGCCTACTGGCCTATGAATGGGTATAAGAGGCACAAATTCAAGTGATGCTATTTACCATGCGCTTGGCTCGGGAGTCCAAACACCTATCGAATCTTACTCGTGGTGGGAAAGCAAGACTTGCGTCCTGATCGTTAACATTGACAGTAGATCCCCGCCGATTAATGCCCACCAATGACTTGTGGCCGCTTAAGGGCGTCTTCCGCCTCCATTACCACAGAAAAACGATACCCCTTAGGCCCCTAGCCTCATGAGCATAGCAAAAAGAACGGAACATAAGCGTTAGTTTCGATAATACTAATCCTACACACAAGACAAAATGATCATCTCTTTCCGTGGAAGATTCCTTTAAGGTATCGTTTTCTGTGGTAATGAGGGCGGAGCTTTTTCCGTGGAAGATTCCTTTAAGCTCTTCGTATCATTACTATAAGGGTCGGCTTTGGGAAACAGTTTCGATTGCCAGTGGAAGCAGAAAAAACTCGTTTGGCTACTGAATCTTAAACTTCTAGGCCGATGTCAGACTTTGCGAATCGCGCGATTCGCTACTAGCGATTCGCGCGATTCGCTAGCGTCCGCGGTCGCGTTGCGGTACCAGCCAATTGAGTGATTCACTGGCCGCGACGCGACCGCAGACGCTAGCGAATCGCGCGATTCGCAAAGTCTGACATCGGCCTAATTGTCTTAGGAATTGCGTTTAGTATGTAGTACTGTATAGTGTGGTCTCTGATACTCCTTTCATAATGTTAATTGCTGTTTATTATTTTGCTGTCAATTTGTTATTGTCCTTAATTTTGGCGGTTTCTCATTTTTTGGCGGAGTAGGTTGATGTGGCTTGCTCCACCAGTGATTCTCAACCGCATGGTCCTCCTAATACTGAATGGCGAGGTTTCGCTCTTGGAGTGGTGAACTGTGCCAAGGGGGGGGGCGATGTGATTGAAGCGTTAAGCCATCAATGAAAATCACTGCTAGAATCCTCGTTTAAATGAAAGATTGTATACTCAAGAGCGGGCATTGAAGTTGAAGTTCTCGAAGAAAAGGCATTAGAAGTCACTATAGAGGTGGTCAGTATTGCAGGGATGAAAGATCAGAAGAAAGCCGGACTGGAACCCGAGAATGGGACTTTCTCTTAGCCTATTCTTTTTTGCATTGATGCATTCTCATCGGTATTGCCCTTTTCAACGCTTTCCCTGCTAAATGGCAAGAGCCAGATAGCGTGGGCTGGGCGGGCAGCGGTGCGAGCGGCGCGGGTATCGCACCGCTAGGGCACTGGGTCATGCCCTTCGCTGTAATCTACGCATCGTCCCACACCCTTCAGGGCCCGCCCGCTTTCGTCTTGGTATAGTTCTCCTTCTTCGACCTCTGACCTTGCTGGTGACTTCCCTTCAAATGACTACTATACCATACAAAATAAATCAAAAACCCACCCCAAAACATGAACGCGACATGGATTTTTTCTAAGAAAAATGCAGGGAATGTCAAAATAAGGTCAGACTTACCGACGCAATCGTAAGAGTAGCAAAAAACCCTCTCGTCTGAAATATGCACTTTTGCTGTTCCAATCTTTTTTGCTTCCTTCTACCGTTGCTACACTTTCACGAGTATTGATATTTTGTCCTTATATCCATCACCATCTCATTAAATCGGTGCCAGATTAATTCTACGTGGTTTCCTTTCAATGGCCCCCCCCCCCCCCCCCCCTTCGTCGTTTTTGCATTGAAACTGAATTCTACAACGGCTGCCCCTAAAATCTATTGCATAGGCCAAATCGCATTCTAAATGTCCACCACGATTTTGAAAGGAAGTAGACTGTGCGGCGAATTTTCAAAAAGGACTAATCATTGCTGAATAACCTACCATGCTTTTTTCGACAACGTTATGTCTACGAAAAATGACTGCTATTGCGGAATTCTTGGCAAAACTCACTTCTGTCTTGCCTTTTGCCACGCGATATCGCTATATCTAGCTCTGGATTGAGCACTGGTTTCAAATACGAAACTAACCCTAGGACTGCACTGAGGCGGTCTGTTTGGACATCACGCTGAGCTTATTGCGGCCAGAAGTTTAGTCTGGGGTCTTTCAATCTGCCATTTATATTAAAAGCAACCACTTCAAATTAGCATCCATATCCCTACGACGCTTTTCCAGGGCCTGTCTAAGCCATAACGCTCGTCATTCTCGCGTCTGTGGTCGTGTATTTGAGATAAATGCATAGATTAACTCACGCCGTTGAACCTATTTTTATGAGTAGCAGTCATCTTGCGACTCGGTACTTTGCTTGGATAGTTTCCTTGTAAGGGAAGTTCAAGATAGCCCAAATGTGGAAGGATACATTTAGCTCCAGGAGTTAGATGAGATTCAACCCTGGATCAGTCCACCCTGATCCATACTACAATAGTTGTTGGGCAGAACAGAGTTATCCACAGGGATAAGCGCTAGGTTGTACTATAGCTCCAAGGGGCGCGACAACGGCATAAGCGCCTTGCCCCTTGGATTACTGTGGATGCAATATGCCGCCATACAGACACATTTGAGAGAGATGCTTCGGTAGACTCGTCTCCGTGGCATCTTGGCACCCATTTCGTCTCTGGTCTAACCAATTCATCTCTCGAGGAGCAGATTATATCCAAGAACTTTCGATGACCTCGTTCGCTTTTCATTCACTGGCAGTTTCTCTTCTCCGCTTCCTCTTTTCCGTGACCGGGCAATACGTGCAACATGAGTGATGTGAAATGCGCCTTCAACGCACAGTTTCATCGGTTGCATTGACTCGAATTATGTGCGATGATGTTTATGGGATTCAGATGCAGGCGTATATATGAGAGTAACGAGGAAGTGAAGACACTGATAACGAAGCCTCCATCAAACGAAACGGAATTACACCCGGTGGGTCGGGGGAGAGGGAAATGAATATGATCACAATTTGCTAAGTTCAAAACACGGGGAACGATCCAACAGTGGATGGCCTTGAAGTAATGTGCAAGAGCTTCACAATGCAGCAATTACGGTATCCTTGAGCTCGACGATGGCAAATCCTTCTTATTTTATAAACCGCTAACTTGGTGTGTCGGTTTGTATGTATGTCTGTCCGTCCGCAAAATGAAGTGAGTGATAAGGCAGCTAATGGAATAAACAAGCCGCTAACAAATCTGGGTAGCTCGCAGGACTTGCGCTATCAATGTTTTGCAATGGCATGATTGTGATAACCCCAACGGCTACTATAAACACCTACTTAGCACACTTTCGGTCATTTCACAAGGTGCTGCAGTGGCAGCTGGAGAGCAGTGGGGAGGAGGGGGAATAAGGTGAGGAGGAGGAACGCCAAGCTCGCAGGGAAGGGAGGTTCCGGCGGTTGCCGCAAGACCAACCTGGAGATGTCACAATCTGCGCACGATGAGGGCAGTGAAATAAGTTTGCGTCCACTCATGGAGGGACATTTGGGAAATAGGAAAAAATTGGTGGAGTACGGCACAGGCCTCTTCTCACCTCGAGTTTTCCTGTGTAGAGGTGAGAAGAGTTTCTAGCTCTGATCGGATTTTTGGGCGCTATCGTAATATACAGGGGCATTTTATAAACGCCTTATCACGTTTCGTTAACGTATCGAACGTGTACATGTTTAAATGAGTCAAGTAGTGGTTTGGAGTCTAGACAGAAGCGCGCATCCTAAGACTGAGCTTTTCAAAGAAACAAAATAG
Organism: Ostertagia ostertagi; assembly: GCA_036418205.1. Taxonomy (NCBI): domain Eukaryota; kingdom Metazoa; phylum Nematoda; class Chromadorea; order Rhabditida; family Trichostrongylidae; genus Ostertagia; species Ostertagia ostertagi. The sequence goes on from MU871267.1 coordinate 12,413, forward strand.
AACAGAGATGATTTCAATATATCCTTCTATTTATAAAGCGCTAACTTTGTGTGTCGGTTTGTGTATCTGTATGTGTGTGTGTGAGTGTGTGTGTGTGCGTGTGTATGTATGTATGTATGTGTGTCCGTCCGCAAAATGAAGTGAGTGAGAAGGAAGCTCATGGGATAAACAAACCGCTAACAAATCGGGTAGCTTACAGGATTTGAGATATCAATGTTTTGTAGCAGGATAGTTGTGATAACACTCTTAGGGCTATATAAACACCTGCTTAGCACACTTCCGTTCATTCCACATGGTGCTGCAGTGGCAGCTGGAGGGCAGTGGAGAGAGGAAGGGAGGATGAGGAAGGGAAGCGAAAAATCTACCGTCATATCATGATTGTGTCCCTTCTACTGTATGAAACACCATTGTGTTGCATACGCGTCACTTCCAGAGGTGTTGGTGTCACAGGAGGAAGGGACCATAGCGGAGGATAGAAAGCTTGCGCAGGAAAGGAAGGTCCCGGCGGTTGACGGGGGACTAATCTGGTATAATATATGGGGGCAATGGTGGCAGTGCATTTCATGCCGGGTTAAACAACTCCTTTCTGTCAAAAATTGGACTAGGACTCAGGTGGAGAAGAGGTTTTTCATTCTCTCGATGTTCCTACCCCTTCTGCGCTCAGTCTAGAGGATGCCCCGTCTCTTGCAATTGCGCCGAATTTTTTGTTCTTTTTGAAAATTGCACACTCTGACGGCCAATTGTGCGCCTGATCGCGATGAAGAACAATTAATTTTATAATTTTTAAAATTACTTTTTATATGACAAATTCAATATTGTGTAATAAATCTAATTTTGATTGGGCATTCACACGACTCTCCAAAATTCATTGAGCGCGATTGTTGCGAGGAGACAATCTCAGCTGATTTGCACTTTGAAAGACGTTATCAGCGGAAGGTGGTACGATCTCGCATGGAATGCAATGGAAAAAGGACGATCGCCGTCATCGGCGCTGCGCTAATCATGACCGCACCCAGTCTAACACTCACAAAAACGGGCATCGTCATACGCCATTAAACGGACCACACTGTCACAAAAACCCTGATGGTGATAAGGCCAACCGCTTTGAGGTGATAATACTCTCCTCGACAAATAGCATCCACACACCACAGACACACACGCACAGACACACACACACACCTATCGCTCCCCGACCACCTACCACCGCACCCTCATCAAACAAAACCCTCCACTTCGCTATCAGTGGCACCTCAACCGGTATCGATTGATCGTAACAGTGTTTCTATTCGCCTGGTTTGTGTGCATGTACAGTCTTCCTTCGTAATTTTTCCTGTCTTAGTGACCAATTCATCCTTTTCTTTTCTTAGCTGGCTGATGGTTCTTCATCGTTGAACCCGCCGAAACTGAAATTCCACTTGCTAGACGCAAATGTGGCCTTGAGGCTGTAAGCGCTGCAGATTGTGGTACGGTTTTACCAACTGGTTTTTTTCGCTGGTCCCGTGAGCTTATAGAGAATCTTTCTCACTGGTCGCAAGGTTCGTAATGAATATTCTTTCCGCTGTTGAAGCCCGATTGAAACTGCTTATCACCTAAAAAACTAGAAGGAGGGCGAAGTCGTGGGCATGACGGCCTGAGAGGTGCCCTGTCATGTGATGAGTGGAGCCACATGTATTATTATACAGGGTGGGCCAAACCATGAGGACAATATTTTGTCAAAAACGCGTTGAAGCTGGAATAAATAGACTTCGGAAAAGTACTTGCCAGCTTGCCATATCACAAAATAAACCAGGATTAGGATTGAAATCTGTCGCCTACTGCGTTTCCACGAGCCTTCCGATGATGATGAATGGCCTGTGCGGTGGCAAGGGGGTGACAAAACGATTCCAAGTTTTCTGTTTTGCCTTCTTTAGGAGATCAAAGGGTCTTTGTTGTTTTCGCTTCGCGTTTACTTTCAGTGCTTACAGTACAGGAAGTTTAGACGAGTTAGGTAGGCGGTCTCTAGGTAACAATTCCTCGAGCTGTCTATGGCAAAAAATCCCTCTTGCAGCATCTTCGTTTTATTTATAGCTAGAGGCTCTGCCCCTTTGAAAACTTCGAAGTGGAACAGTTCAGTGGTTTTTTATTCACAATAGAAGGGATGTTTCAGAGTAGCTACTAGTCTTACATCAGTTTTGGGTCTCATCCGGTAAGAGGGGGCATTGCGGTGCACGGTCTGCTCTAATGCCAATTTGGCTCAAGGAGTCCTTTAAAGTTACGAGCTGCTATCAGCTTTTTTCCTATGTTATTTCTTCAGGTGTTTTGTGTAATGTATGTATTCTTGTACTAGATGACATTAACGTCTACGAGAAGTGAAATTCACCTAGTTAGCAGGTCAGGACTAAGCCCAGGAGGGGAGGAAGTCCCCCGGGGAAAGCCAAGATTGCTCACGGATCCGGGGACTCCTTCCCTTCTAGGGCTTAGTCCTGAACGTCTACAATAAAATAATGTGCTTTCCATGGTTTGAAATGCTCTAGATCGCTATGCCCCCCTTACTGGATGAGACCCCAGTTTTTTCATTCTTGGGGTACGAAGGCTGCGACGAGGTGTGCGTATTTCTGCATCGATGATTGTCCTGAAGGTAGTTGTGACCTTTGAATTTCTGCCTTTTCCATCTATAGTATTTCCGAAATACCAGTTGTCCATGCGAGCTTCTCTGTTAAGTTAAACTCCTTCTAGGTGTAGCCTGCCAGAACCCATGATGGATTGAACATGACATTTCTGACAGTAGGAGGGGGGGGGGGGGGGGGGGGGGGGGGGGGGGGGGGGCGATGCCATAGTATTTTCACTAATTTCAATTTAAGCTGCGTCTACGGTTTCAATAAGACGTAGAGCAACGAATTCACGATGAAAAAAGCAACCCATTTCAAATTAACCTAGGGATGGTGAGTGGTACACGAAAGAAGGAACCATGAGAAACGGCCCAGAACCCGAGAAATGGTACCCCTTCCTTGCCCGTTGATTCGAGCATTGATGCGACTCTCATCGCTGTGCCCTCTTCAACACTACGCTCTCTCAGCTATCTAATCACTCGCCACGTATTGAACTACGGCGAGTGATCAGATGATCGGTGGGCGGAGATCGCCGGACCCGCCAGCTTTGAGGCATGATAGGTCGCCGAGGTCAAATTTTTCCATGCGAATTGCGCGTCAGTTCGCACCCTCAGGAGGTCCGTGGGTCCCTCAACTAGGTCAGTTTCCCTTTCTTCGACCTTCATTCTAATCGTGAATTCCTCCTTTAAGCGCTCTAGAAAGGCGGATCCTAATCCTAATCAGCATGGTGCAGTTTGCATAAGAACACGGAAATTGGAGAGACTCAAAAATAAAGGTGATATGACCTGCTACACGACATCACACACACATGTCCTCATCAATTGTTGGCCCACACGCGATATAAGGCACCCAAAGCGAGAACCACCGCTAAGAAAAGCCCGATTCTTCGAGTTTAGCCTTTGCAGCAGGACCCGTTTTTTGCAGGATTACCATGCGCTGTGTGAATCTTTGTGCATGAGTACAGCAATCTTGATGGTAGATAATAGAAGTCTTCGGGAGTCACATTCGAGTGCCATGATGCGTCTGAGCCCCCATTCACGTTAACCCGTTACGACCGAATGCTCCAGCTACGTGTACCTAGGTCGGGAAATCAATATGATGAACGATCTAGCTCCAGAGCTGAGCAGGAGGAAACGAGCGGCTTGGGGAGCGTACAAGAACATCGAGGGAGTAGTGAAGAAGACGAAGAACATCCGGCTCCGTGCCCACCTCTTCGATTCCGCTGTCCTTCCTGCCTAACCTACGCCTCAGAGACTTGGACTCTGCGCAGGCAGGACGAGCATGCGTCAGCGTTATCCAACGCGCTGTCGAGAGGACGATGCTAGGAGTAACCCTATACACGCAAGTGCAGAGGGGAATCCGGAGTTCCGAACTACGCCAACGATCGAAGATCAGGGACGCTGCCGTTTTCGCCAAGGAATCGAAGATAAGGTGGGCCGGACACGTCATGCGATTTTGCGATGACCGTTGGACCAGAGCGGTTACCGACTGGATCCCTCGGGACGTCAAACGAACACCTGGACGACCGCCGGCCCGATGGTCAGACTTCTTCACGAAAGCTCTGAACGAAAGGAATGAAGGACTTCGTGTCCCTCGAGCGAGGAGGGTCCACTGGACAACTCTTGCACGCGACAGGGACGAATGGAGACGTTGCTGGCGCCCGCTCGAGCAATTCGATGATCAACGGGACGACAGGTGATACAGGTGATACCCACCTGAGGCGACGATTTTCATCTACTATTCCTTCATCATGAACCATTAAATGGGTGTTGCGCATACACTGAAGGAGCGTGTTTGAAGAGTACTTAGGTCCACGTTTGTCTAAAGGAAAAGCACGATTTTAATGGTGATGAGCAGACAGAGAGGAACCGAAGAACGGGTGAATGACCTTGATATTGCGGGTCTGCACTGGGGACCAGATCCTAGATCTAGTTTTACCCAAGTCAAGACAAATCCTCTATTCTCGAGAAATTTCACTTGCCAATAGGATGTGATCCACATAGGAAGCACTGGCTTGTACTGTGGTCATGAAATGACATCACTGGTTGTTGTTTCAGAGCAAAGTTGCAGATTTTTGCGAGCAAACGTTCTCCTTCTACAGACTTCTACATAGGAACTAACGAAAAGGCGCCGTAAAGAAATAACGACCTTAATCTGCGCTCCCATTTTCTATATTCACCTGCATAAACCGAACACCACTCTAGTTGCTAACCTGTTCACCATTTTGAAGAGGGGGCTCTTGTAAAGAATGGACTGGTGGGTAATTCTACTCAACTGATCATATTTACTGAACTTTGCTGGTGTCGAGCACCAGTTGCTCTGTGTTTTGCTTGAATTCTGAAGGAGAAGCACCTCGATGGTGAAGAGAACATCCGCTCTTAATTTTTGCGGATAGCGGCACAGTTTCGATGGAGAGAACCTCTCAGTTGGAAATGATAGAAGACTGCTGTGAGCAGCTGTAGTTATAGCGTTGAATGGCTTAGGGGAAATTATCTAGCTTTGAATATCGGTATCAAAAATGGGCACTTGCATGACCAATTTTCACCTTGTTGGTGCCGGAAATTGTCCTAGAGGACGTCCGCATCGGCGTGGGCTTCAAATGTTGCTCAAAAACTCGAAACTACACTGGTGTGCAAAACTTAGGGACGGAAGTAACTTTCACATGATATCTGGTTGCTAGTTAACCTAGGTGGATCCAAATTTGGCACATATATAGAAGTAAATGTTGCGGTACAGTGCAGAGAGTTACTAACAGAAAAGCGCAAAGGGGCGATTGGAAAAGACATTTTTCTGCAAATACCCTGTCTGAAGCGGTCGATGGGTGAGGCTACTCCAACTCATGGTAGACATTCAAAAGAGAGGAGCTGGTTCTTGATGGGGTGTATGAACACTACGGACTGCAAAGCATGCTCTGCCACGTGCTCCAATACTGGCCACAAGGTTGGTTAAGAGTTCTTGTGGAGAAGCGATCCATTCCTTGAAGACTTGGACAGCTATTGGCACATGGTGATGCGCTACAATAGCTTTCCTGAATGCACGCCACACGCCTCCATAGGATTTGACTGGGGAAGCGGGCAGGCTTCACCAATCGCCGGAAATCCTCGCTTTCCAAGAGTTTTCCACCTAGGCTGCTCGATGCTCTCGCACCTTTGTCCTCCATACGATTGAAGTTGAGGTCAAAGGCACCCTTGAAAAGATGCACATAAGTGAGGAGTACAGCGTCACAATAACGTCGATCAGAAAGCATTCCGCGATCAGGAGTTGGGAGGTTGGTACGCCCTTGCAACTTTATGCCTCCCCACACCATATCGAATGGACTATCAAAACAATCATGTTGAACGATGGTCCTGGGTGCATTACATGTTCCTATTCTCGCCACATGCGGGTAAGTCCAAAATCACTACTTACATCCAATTTGATCTTAACTGAGAAGAACACGCGATCATCCAAATCGGTGGTCCATCGCTAATGTCCCGGCACCTAGCAAATGTTCCCGCCGATGCGCGGGTTTCGAAGGAACACCAGATACTGTTGGTCGGTCAGAGAGACCATGCCTATACGGTCACTGTACCACTGTCAGCCTGGGATTACGTGCCTTACAATCCTGATAAATGTTTTTGCAACTGCAGCCTGTGACTGACGTAGGTCCATTCTTGCCTGTTGCAAAACCTAGCAATCACCTGCTGTTGCAGTTGATCGTGATCCACCACCTACTCTTCTAGGGAGCAGCAGGCTGCAGTCCATATTGCTCCTTATGCGCACAAAACAATGGTGTGAGCAACATCAAATTCCTGACCACACTCGTTACAAATCTTCCTCTTCCCAGTTGCGACTCCGCCGGATGTCTTTCTTGCGTGAAGCCACCCCTCGTGTTGTCTCTGAGACTTGCAGTAATCAAGAACCCCCTACATTCCACAGTAACTTCTCCCTGCTCAGTACATTCTTTCTTGTCCTGTCACCAATCCCCTCGTTCTGTGTGGCCACTCTCTTTTGGCTGACTGTCCGCTGTATTATGAAAGGCACGACTTTCGATGACTATAAGGCTTTTAATCTGTACTGCACGGAGTGGATGCGCGCGAATTTCCTCGTAGAATGTTGTATATTGTATTCAATTTACCATTCTTTCTTAAAGGCAAAAGTCAGGCTCGTGTTTGGGCATTATGGCGCCTGAAATTGAGTGTAGAGATGGGAGGTGGAACGACAGTGAAGAAAAAACGCAAAGAAACCGTCGACAAGACCGAAATCGAAACCCTTCCCTTCTAGCAGTGAAGGAGGCTTGCTCGGGGGAGAGCCACGTCCAAACGAGTTTTCCGGATATGCCAGCCGTTCCATCGGTTGATACGGCAATCAACCTAGCTGATCTCACACGTTAGGCCAGCCACGCACCACATCCCGCGGTGGGCGGGACCAGCTGATGTAACGAACCCATCGCTGTAAGTAGTAGGCCAGAGGCCTTGACGGCGCGCAATCTCGAGTCAGGAGTGTGGCATCACCCCTCTGAGCGCATTCCTGGAAATATTAGTGATGGAAGGGCCTTCTATGGTCACCTAATCCTGACTCGTGGCTTTAAGTTTCGTACACCAGTGTAGTCAATTTGCATCCCTGTCAAGCGTTCAATCATGAGAATTAGTGTGAACATATTAGAAAAGTGAAACCTGCACCGAGCTGCAGAAATGCTATAATGAAAAAGAGATGAAAACATGGCATTACTCAAGACCCAATTTCATTTTCAGTCTTCAAGAAGCAAATTTTATCCTAATTATTTTGACTTTCGTATTTTATTACAATTTTTAGTCTCAATTCATGTGCCTTCCACGCGAGCGCCTAAACACAGCAATCTGACTGTCTATTTCATTAGCAGAACGATCACTGACTGATACGTCCCTGTCATGTCTCGAATTTCTTGTTATACATCATTCTACAGTAATGCGCGGAAATTGAAGAAACTCAGAACGGGCCAAATTTACGATATTACCCGATTCTCTTCTCACTTCTCACATTCGCTTCAGCTCTTTGGTACTGCCACCTTTCTTTTCACTCGTATTATTCCAACAACCTCTAATGATGCTCTTACGTTTTTACCATGATAACTATGAATTTGGAAAAATGGTGTAATGGCAAGGAGGCGCTGCTGGTGTACAATTGGCCGAGTGATCACTCCTCGCATCTGAACATTTTCTCTACCGGTATTCCGGTAACAACCAAGTCCTTCGTCTTTCTGTAGACATGTAGTGGTAGCATGTTCCAAGTAATGTACGGATTACTCGGTCCTACATTAGCTGTCCCTGGTAACCATTGCATAGAGCCAAATTGCTTTCATTTACTACTACAAAGGAGAGTCGAGTGGAGTGCGCGGCTCGACCCAAATTGAGTATTATCAACCCTTAATGATGTCGAAATGTACGGCTTTGCAAGAACCTCGGCATGATATATTGATGGCTGATATCTTCTGTAAGCTCCACGAGGTTGTTAAGCAGACTTTATTGGCTTACGTTTCGGCGGGGTCGCCTTCTTCAGAGCCTGAAAGGATCGAAGCAATTTATGACTACCCGACCAAACGCCTCCGCTATCCTAGCAATTGCTGCGTGCCCCACTACTGGTCCCGGGTGGC
>MU871268.1:5365-25202 GCA_036418205.1 Ostertagia ostertagi
TTGTTTCGTTATACTCAAACAGGAATTAAGATTAAATCGCAACCCCGTGCCTCCAAAACTTCTGTGCATTTCTGAAGGAACCCTTTCAAATCCGACAAATTTAAAGCTACGGGTCAGAATTAGGCAACCAGCAGAAGTTCATCCCAGGGTGCGATAGTGGGCTCCCCAAGCACTGAGGGCGCGACACTATCGCGACTCAAAAGTGCGAGGCAACGGCGCTAAGGCCTTGCCTTGTGTGCTGCCGTGCTGCCAGCGTATCAACCACGGCATACGTGGTCTCTGCGTCCTCTCGCGTACGACGTACTATCTCGCGTTCTCCCTCTCCTCGCAGCGCTGTGTCTCTCCGTCGTACTACGGCCGGCCTCCTAAGGGAAATTTAGTGTTTTCTATGGTGCTTTTTGCTTTTTCTCCTCACTAATGTTCCTCATTGCACCCCTTGCCTAATGTTTGAACAAAATAACGCATCAATTCAATCCCGACTCATGCCTTTAATGTCGCTTTCCTCGAGGCTATATTTCAGCAAATACACAAAAGTGTGCAGCGAAGAAAGTGCATAGATGACAAGAGAAGGCGTTTACAATATTATTTTGCAGGAAATTTTTTTGATTAATTAATTGATTAATTGCGTATGCTCTGTTTTAGGGGGGTCGTGCCAAGACCTCGATTTCAGGGGTCGTACTTCTGTGACCACGTCCTCGACGAAATTACCCTGCCTGCGGCCAAAGTCGCACCAATACATTCATGTTTGTGTGCAAGAACCACATCAATTTGATCCTGGGGCACGTCTGTAAGTTCAAACTCCATTCTAACCAATCTAGTTTTACTTTTTAGAGAAAAAAAAGATATTACCGATCCCAACGACGACCACGTCGGCATCCAACGTTTCACCTGATTTCAGCACGACACCGCTCACGTGATCACTACCTTGGAACGACTTAGCTGAGGCGTTCACCAGTATTTTGACTCCTTTTGCTTCAAATTTCTGAAGAATATCGGTCAAGCTATCAAACTTTTCACTAGATTCTATACAATTGGTTTCTATATTTTTGGTAGTTAGAAGTCCACCTTCCTGACTGCAGCACCGATATCTATTCCCAGTGCTGGTAAGGGTTCTTCAGTCAAACAGACGACGGTAACTGATGCAGCAGTCAATACTAGCGCCGAAGCGATCTCCATTCCTGAATAACCATTGTCAAGCTGTCATCTTCGCACAAAATGCTAAAGAACCTTCCCTTTCCGACTGTGAAAACAAGGCCAGGATCTGGAGCACGTGATGTCCAGTTAAAGGAGAAATTCACGATACGAACGAAAGGTCAAAGAAAGGGAAAATTGCATAGTTGGGAGACAGGCGGACCTCCTGAGGGTGCTGACCGACGCGCAATTGGCAGCGAAAGATTTGACCTCGGCGATCTAGCATGGCTCACTCTTGGCGCGGTTGGCGGGGTACGCCCACCGACTATCTAATCACTAGCCGCAGACGTAGCATTGAAGAGGGCACAGCGATGAGAGTCGCATCAATGCGCAAATCAACGGGCAAGGAAGGGGTCCCATTTCTCGGGTTTCGGGCCGTTTCAAATGGTTTCTTCTTCATCCCTGCTCCACTGACCACCTCTACCCTTATTTCCAATAAGCTAGCTAAATTTTCATCGTAAATTCTGCCTTTAATTGAACAGCACTCAAATTATCTGTTACCACGTCGATACCCTAAACCTAATGGCGAGCTAGTAGCGGTAGATAGCAATAGCAATCAGATGTACCTATAAAAGAGCCACCGATGCAGACCACATGTTTTCCTTTGGAGTTGGTAGAGATAGAGTTTGCTTCAGACGCCACACGGAGGTAGAAAACGTTCTGCAATTGCAGAAATGAGCTCATACCACAATTACAGCATAATTTAAAAAATCTCTAGTTAAAAACTGCTATTGTTATGAAAAATCCTATAATCACGTTGAGATTGGATTTTGTGGTATTGTTCGAAAATTTGGGCTCTGAGCAGCAAGGGAAAATTCAGATAGAGGTCGGTTCTACAGAACGGACATCATAACAAAATCACGCAGTTGAACACACATAGCGGCTTCGATAGGTGAAAGGCTGGACTCCCGTTCTTTTTATAATGGACTGCTTGGAGTCAAGAGAGTCAATATAATAAACATTTCGAAGGTTTCCGCAATCAAGAACAAGAGCTTCTCATTTCACCATTAAATCCACGAAGAAAGTCCAAAGCTGTTAGAACTAATTGAAATCTCAGTATCTTGGGAAGGCTTTAGGGAAAATTTCGAAGGTGAGCTTGTAGTTACTTTGAGTCGAGCTCCTGGAATGTTCAGCTTCTTTGGCACAACTCCTGGAGCAAGCACAAGCTTACTGTATCGCATTCTCCTACCAGTTGACAGGGCAATGCTACGACGGTTGAAGTCGAAATCGTTTGCCTAAAACATCGTTGTAAGAATAACACGTTACTGAAATATTTTTGGGAATAATTGCAAGAACCCTAAAAAAGAGCGAGAAGCATCAAGTAGCAAATATATGAAAAGCAAAAAAATGAGGCAAGGGGATGCATGCACCAGCGCTTAAAGACAGACTTTTCAATGAAAAGACTGTTCAACAGAAATCTAGGGACAGTTCATATCCAGGGTGGGCGGAGCCGTATGTGTGATTGCGGACTGCACAAACCTGATAGTTGTCGCAGCAAACAGCTGATTTATATTCGTTGATTTATTATTATTCGGACGTGGTGCTATCTTAGTGGGGGAGGGGACCACGCGGCGGCGCGGCGCTCTGTTCGTCTGCTCCTCCAAAGGCTTAGTCCCAGGGGCAGTTACTATTTCGCCATCACGTGGCAGTTTCGAAATACGCGCCATCGAGGACTAAGCCTTGCAGGAGAGACGAACAGAGCGCCGCCGCGTGGAATCTCCCCAACTAAGATAGCACCTCGCACGTTCTTCTGTATTCTAGTATTCTCTGGCGCTATTCTAGTTATTCAAGGAACAGCTGACCATAAGTCAGTTCCACCAAAAAGTATATTGTTTTGCGTGTTATTTGCATGATTTTTCGCAAATGTCGTAGTGTAGTTTGGGTTTTGCACCTTCCATGATTGTCTGTGCTCCCTTCTAGTTTTTTTTCTTGCGTTGCATGCAGCTTTCATAGCAGTATCATTCACGTGTTCTTTTCATTGTCAAGAACAATTTTTGACACTGCTATGAAGCTTGCATTCTACGAACAACGCATTTTAAATGGACCTGCCAGTATCGAAAGGTGTTTTTATTTATTTTTAAATATACTTTTTTCTTTTGACTTGTTCTTTACTACAGCCCCTTTTCATCTTTTCCTAGTTTATATGGAACTATTTGATGCTATTTCGAGGACGTGTCGCTTTTGTGCATGCCTTTTTCCAAGTAGTGCTGCAATCGCCGTTCTTTTGCATGTGGAGTGACATTTCCTTCGATTATCATTTCACCTTTTTCCTTTCAGGGACGGTAGCAAAGTACCCTTAACTCGCAATCAGAAGTAACGATCGGAGATTCTAAGCAAAGAATAAAGAATGGAGAGTGCGATCCAGCCCAGATCAAGCAAGAGCTTCCTACTTTAGATTTCAGACGACAAAATATCAGGAAACGAATAAATAAGAAAAAAAAGGTTGCAAAAGTACCTGAAGATTATGGATCGCAGCTGCATTCTTTGATTCCTAACAGGTTGAGCTGGTCAGAGAAGAAAAAAGAGCACGGGATTGAAGAGGCGCAGTCACCACGTCTGACACGTATGACCCTCCAGTAAAAAGTACTTCGGAGTACTTTTTACTGGAGGGTCATACGTGTCAGGACCAACCTGTTAGGAATCAAAGAATGCAACTGCGATCCATATCTTCAGGTACTTTTGCAACCTTTTTTTTCTTTTTTATTATTTATTCGCTTTCCTGATATTTTGTCGTCTGAAATCTAAAGTAGGAAGCTCTTGCTTGATCTGGGCTGGATCGCACTCTCCATTCTTTATTCTTTGCTTAGAATCTCCGATCGTTACTTCTGATTGCGAGTTAAGGGTACTTTGCTACCGTCCCATATGTTTTTCACTATAGCATCTTTTCTATGTTCTTTTTGTTGCGTGGAACATTATTTGATGCTGTTTTGAAGCAAGTCATGCGTTTTGTGCATGCAGTTTATCAGGTCGCGCAGCAGTTGTAGCAATCCCTCCGCTTTCTAGGTAAGCAATTTCAGAAATGCAGCTTTCTGCATCTCTTAAAAGCTTGCTATTCACTTCCAAATCTTTTTTAGTCTGCTCAAAAATTCCGTTTCCTTTGCGTGCTGTGTTATACATCTCACTACGGCTGTCGCAAGCTTCTGCAGCCCTTGTCCAAAATGCCCTTTGAGATGTTGCGCAAGGATTCCTTTTTACTTTTACATTACACTTTTTTTACATTTACCAATAGAAATCATTTGCAAGGCATGGTTCATCAGTAGACAACTGCATGACACAGGAAAAGCGCTAGCGAAATTTTTCCCTAAGAAACATAGGATCAGCAGTTAAGAAGTTGTCGGTAGCAAATGCGTTATAAAATGGTGCAAGAGAACATCGTAGGAAGCCGAACAACATCTTAAGTATCCCTTCAAGAAGAAACGTGCAGGTTAGTAATACAAATGCTGCAAAGAACGAGAAGCGACATTCAGCGACAGAAAAGAGGAGCACAGCAACGTACAGAAGCACGCAATCCAAGGATCCAACCGTAAATTTAGATATGAAGAAGAAAATCAAACCTCACGAAAAAACGAACCTTACGAAAAGTCCGATACAGCTATTAATGCAAAATAATAGGACACAACAAAAGCAGTACTCCATGAAAGCGAAAGTTTCATCACCATGGACATGGGCTAATGCAGTCCGCAAAGAAAAAGGAATTTTTGAACACTAAATAAGCTTTGGATGTGAAGATCAAGCTTCATCCTCGAAACGAGATTTGGAAAAAGTTGCATTTCTGAAATTGCTTATCTAGAAAACGGTGGAATTGTTACAACTGCTGGCGACCTGAAAAATTGCTTGCACAAAACCGACGATTTGCTTCAAAACAGCATCAAATAACGTTCCGCACAGCAAAGAAAACATGTCAGTTTTGCAATGTGCAAGGAGTGCTGGTGCTTTCTTGCATCTTCCTATTGCACGTCACTAGCCACAACATAGCTCCAAGACTCTACACCAGCTTCCTGCCATTGCACATACATTAATTATACATCTACGCTCAGGCTGCTCGGCGGATATCAGACTTATGATTGAACGCCGTATTGCGTGTGGATGTGCTTCGTTGGAATGTTTTTCGCTCTTTCAAGCTTTTAGACTCAATATTTTATGGCAAAACGTCCTTTGCTCATGCGGACTGCATGAACTCCTCGAATGTTCTGAACCAGCAAAAACAGAGGAAATATTTTTAAAGATGTTTTTGAAGAAGGAGCTGCCTAGAGATGGAAGATGGAAGCGAGAAATTTTCAAAGTGAAACCAGTACAAAGCGACGCGTAAATGTTCATATATTCAGTTCTGGAAGAAAAAACTCCGAATGATTTCCACTGCTAACAGGGATCATTAATCAGCAGGAGCAAGAGGGCTCAAATCAAAAACTTCCTAAGAAAAGAAAGCTTGTCAAGATGATCCTGCAAAGCTAGTCACCACAAGATGACCACTTCGGATAGCTACCCAGTCGTGATCATGATCTGAACCAGGCAAAAGGATAGTCCACTTGTAGTATATGGGTAACCTTAGTCAGTTTTACTGTATCATCCAAGTTTAGATAACTTGTGAGTAATATCTCGGATTGAGATGGGGCCGCGTGCAGGTTGTAAAAGTGCATGCAGGTGCAGACTAGTATCCCTAGGTGTAACCTTAGGTACTTGAGATTCTCTCACATGGTCGTAAACCTAAGCCACGCCCCCATCTACTGTCGATCCGTCTTCTGATCGAGCTGATCAGTCAGTCTGGAGTTTTGCCGAGCTCACGGGATGTGAGCAGATCGGTCTCTCTCGGAAAACGAGAGGGGAGTTTCCCGAGATCGTTGCGGACGATTAGGCACGTGATAGAGGGCTCCCCCTGACTCCGAAGCGTCGCCCGATGCGAGCTTCGTTCTCTTCACTTGTTGAAGAGTGGATCTTTCCCCGTGTGGAAAGTAGTTGTGCAGTAGTTCGTACAAGACGACTACAGATGCACGTTGGCCTAAGCGTGGCTCACGCGATGGTCGCCCTTCTGTGTTCAGAAGGAAGTGTACGTTGAACATCCTCAGCGAGAAGATGGTTCAATCGTACAAGATGGCAGGTGAATTGCGGACAGTCCCCGTTCCCTAGCTTGGTTGAAGCCTAGAATCTACAGTAGTAGATTCTAGCACCTTTTGTATATATTGATTGGCTCATTGCCAATCATCATTTTGTATATAATATGCAATAAATGGTTAATTACGAATAGTGTGTTGTGTCATGTAATTGGGTACGGTCAATCGTCACAGCTGGTTCATTGTACAAGATGGCAGGTGAATTGCGGACAGTCCCCGTTCCCTAGCTTGGTTAAAGCCTAGAATCTACAGTAGTAGATTCTAGCACCTTTTGTATATTGATTGGCTCATTGCCAATCATCATTTTGTATATAGATGCAAATAAATGGTTAATTACGAAAGTGTGTTGTGTTTTGTAATTGGGTACGGTCAATCGTCACAGCTGTTACATAACACCCACTACTGTCACGAAACTTGGAGCTCTCTCCGCCGGTTCCAACACACTACGGTTTTTGATCTTCAATGAGTTGGAGTAAAAACCATTAGCTTCTAGTACGCTAATATTTTACTATGGGGGTTTAGAGAAATTATGAGGTTGTTCCATAAGTTCGTGCTACTTTTTTGCACCTCATGCCAAAACTGCATTTAGCGATTTCTGAATATGAGCAAGTAGGTTACGGAAACAATTTCGTGGAATAACCCTCTACGTGAACCACGCCCAATGAACAAATGGTGCAACCTGCTTCTCTCCGGGACTACAGGCTCGAAAATCCTGACGTGGGAAGGTAATCGGTGTAGGACTCGGACCTGCTGTGCTCCCCCATTGAAAGCTAGTCGCACGAGTTCTTTTGCTGTGTGACCGCCACACTCATGATATTTCAAACTCGTGATTCATAGAGCTCTGCACTGTGCAGCACCTGGAAGAGTTCTGTCAACATCTTCTAACCTATTCCGTCCCTATGCTGTGACTGAACAACGGCTTTACTGCTGATGAGACTTTACTGCTATGCTAAGACCTGCGGAAGCATCAGTGGCTAGATCGATCAAAAGGGGCTGAAAAACTGTCAAATACAGCAAGCGTGTTGGCTCACGTATGGGGAGCAAATCTCGAAGAAGCCACCGAGAACTTCTCCACAGCTTCGGCCTTGTAACAGCCTAGGTCTCCTTCAATCAAGGCTCTGGTCAGAAAACTCCAACTATTACGCCCAAAATTTAATAAAGTATGTCCGCTCCGCGACAACCGAGACCACGTGTTTCGAAAATGGCACGGCTCTGGATTTCGAAGCTTAGTTGAGAAGTGCAACCAGATCCATCGTACAGCGGTGATCAGCCTCCCTCCAGAGGCCAACTATTCATCTTGCTAAGTAATCATCTTACTGACGAAAAATACGATTCAAAAAAGGAGCTCGAAATCGACCTCACTGCCTTTCCAGCTTGAAACTGCCGAACTTCTGGGAGCACGGCGTCGACACTCTGGTGGATCGTTGGCAACAAGTCACTGATAGCAACGGTCCACATGTTGATGATGGATATTGCTTTTTGTTGAGATAACGTTAACTCAAAAAATGTTCGAAAGTGGCACGAACTTTTGGGACAACCTAATAAATAGCAAAAGTGAGGGATCCTACTATATATAAGCGGCTAAGTGTGTCTGTTGGTGTGTGTGTGTGTGTGTGTGTATGTTTGACCGGAAATTCATAGCTCGAGTCACAGTAACGATAGCGCAGTGGTTCTTACATATGTTATAGGGGGTGGGATGGGGACACAAGTGGTACGTGATAGGAACTGATAACGACTGATAATAGCTGATAAGGGGCTAGAAAGCGAGCATCGCCAATTTCGTTTTGTCGTTCATATTGGTACTAGAGCGTCTATACTTACAAGTGTTATGTGGGGTGGTCCCGGGACATTGGTGGTACATGATGAAAGCGATAGCAACTGATAAGGGCTGATAAGATGCGTCAGAACGCAAAAGTCGTCGATTCCGTTACCTGGCTCGCATTGACACCAGAGCAACCATACTTACAAGTGTTATGTGGGGTGGGACGGGGACATTGTTGGTGGGTGATTGAAAGTGATAACAACTGATAAGGGCTGATAAGGCGCGTCAGAACGCAAAAGTCGTCGATTCCGTTACCCAGCTCGCGTTGACACCAGAGCAACCATACTTACAAGTGTTATGTGGGGTGGGACGGGGACATTGTTGGTTGATGGAAAGGGGACATTGTTGGTGGGTGATGGAAAGTGGTTACAACTGATAAAGGCTGATAAGGCGCGTCAGAACGCAAAAGTCGTCGATTCCGTTACGTAGCTTGCGCTGACACTAGAGCGTCCCTACTTACAAATTCTATTTGTAGTGGTACGTGCACATTGTATCATTGTATGACCAGCTTACTTAATAGCAGTCGATTGCATAAACTCAATCAAGTCTTCAGCAAATGATAACTTTCATTTCTATCAAGAAAGCCCAAACTCATTAAACCGCTAATCCTTTCGGGGTTCTAAATAATGGTGAATGTAAATAAATGATAAGCCTTAGCTCACTTATGTAAATAGGCATATTTCATTTTCATTTTGAGACTGACAGCAATCCTATTCACCGCTAAATTATCTGAATTCAAGAAGAATGCTGGATGTTTACAGTTGTGATAAATATACCAGTTCAGCTCCAGACGTTATCACGCGTATTCTCGATGGACTTCAGCGAAACTGGGAAAGGTCTAACACATTCAATAGTGAGGTGGTTAATGGAGTACCTCATGCTGATATTCCATGGGTCCTCCAGTTTCGCTAAAGCCTGCCGTGTGATGCGCGCGATAGCGGGCGGAGCAAAACTGGTAAAATAATAGGTACTGACATCGTTTCTGTCTCCCTGATGGTGACACTTTGAAGAGATTAGGTCGTGTTACCCGAGCGCATGGGAGAGCTGAGAGAATAGCATCCAGCTCTCGGTAATTTGGGAAATTTTATTATTCTAGAAAGGGGAAGGGTGTGGCGTGCAGTAATCAAATTTGTTGCTTACCAGATACGCATTTGGTTACCTGCACAGGCCAACCACGCCTTGACCCTCACTAGGATAATCGAAGCTTGATCGTTTGCGGGGGGACTGATGATGTGGTACTATTTCAATCATCCAATCCGTGGCAACCGCCCTTGTGGCCGATTCGAAAAGAAGCGACACTTTTCATGAACCATCCGTCTGGCCAACAAACGAGCTGCCGCTCCCACCTTACTTAGCCAGACGACATTTGACACAGGTAGGGATCGGAGAGACGAAGGGAGGGAAGCGTGGATAATGTATGAAAATTCGAAATTGGTCACGCACTACATTAATGCCAAGAGTCTATAGATTCGATTTTCCTTCTTCTTTCGGTTATTACACAACCAAATATTATTAAATGAAAATTAGAGCTCCAAGCGAAAAAGTTTCACCTTGGTCTTTGTTATAATGTTTATATGGTTCTCTCTGTAATAGGCGTCACTTCGAAGTCGTATATCCTTCCCTTCAGCAGAAGGCTTCTGGAAAAAATTCCTAAAATTCTACTGCCCACCTTAAGGCACCTACTGCTCTGAAGTCAAGCACAGGAGCCAGTTTTTTCAACACATTGACGAGATCGGGGCTAATATGTATGCCGCCATTCTTGCACGACATCGGACTTTGTGGCAACTACATATGTGCATAAACCATAACATTTTTTTTGCGCATGCAGATTGCCATATTTTTGTGTTCATTCTATAGGCCATGCATCAACATAATCAAGAACTACGTGGCTTACAGAATGGCCAAATATTCTTTGTTTGGCAGAGTTTTCCAGACCTTACAAAAATATCTTTTCAGTTCATTCCTCATTTTCTTTCATTTAACGTGAATATAGATGAAGAAGTGTAATAGAAGTGAACAAAAACCTAGCAAAATATATGTTTTTATTGGAGCAACCACGTTCAAAGGAATTTTGAACCACGAAAGCAAACGTAACGATGGTCTTCTAGTAGCCATGACACGCATTTTGTCGAACTCCCACTACTGTAACTCTCTATAAGTTGAGCACATTGAAGCAACAGTTCCAGATCGCGGGGTATGCGGGGTAATAACGGTCGATAATGAAGTTGTAGATGACAATTTGGCTGCCAATGAAAAAAAAACAAAGAAAACCGCCGATGAAGTCTTTAAACAGGGACACCCCCTCTTTTCCTTTGAGATGACGGAAGTGACATCTCGGACGAGCTTACGAACTAGCTTGATCAGTGCCATTTCTTGCTGGCTAGAGCCAGCAGGAACTGTGGCCGCAATCGCACACACACCAGTACAAGCGCATATGCATTAAACAAATAATGAAATGCGATAATTAAATGAATTAGCAAGCAGAAAACGACCAAAAAGAGACATCAGTAATTTTAAAATGCGGAACAGTTACACGCAAACGCGCAAAGACTGGCATAGTAGCATGCAATCTCCACGCCTGTCGAACGGTAGTACGCCGGATTCGAAGGCGTTCAACTCTCATTCCATTGGCTTTCCAGGTTGATTTTTTGTTCAGTGACACTTCATTTGTTCTTACCTTGAGCTAGCGCATCATTTCCACAAAACTATCAGGTTGTTCGGAAAGTGATGCGGCTTTGCGATGTCATTCATATTTGGAATATCTTGCACTGAAATTTCCTTACTTGAAGCCCTATATATCATTGGCAAGCTTATTCCATCTTCTTTCCTCGCATATTTGAATTTCAGTGGCTTGTTATTTGGGTTTTTTATAGATTGAACTGAAGGTGTCAAGACAGTGGTTTGGGCAAGTTTTCTTCGATGTGCTGAAACTCTGAAGTAGTGCTCCATAGACCAGTCGAAATAACACTGAAGGATGGGGCCAAGGAAGCACCAATGAAAAGCGCAGCACAGCCTTGACTCCAAAACTTTAATTTAGAAGAATTCCATAGTGAAGGTGAGCGGGATTGTATAAGCAGCTCGTGGCTGTTTGACACCGGCCTCTAAACGTCTTCCTAGTGGAAGATGGTCCGGCGTAGTATGCCTAAGCACAGCAGAAGCACTAAAAAGGTATACTTAAAATCATCTGTGGGTTTTCAAGATAATCTGGAGAGGTGAAAAAAGCTACACTTCGGTTATCGCAGAACTCGACGGGGGCAATGAGCAGTGTTCTTCTAGTTCATTTCCACTCGTTTCCGGGGTACAACTACACCAATCAACTGAAGCGTTCGTCAACTCTGGTACAACAGAAAATAAAGACTTTTGCGACTAGACAAGCCAAGCCCCTCTGATCGCTAGAGCATGATATCTGAAGACTCTTCCAAGGCCGAAATTTCAGAATGCCACAGTTCTGGACATTCGGTGGTCTTCGCGAATGTCCAGCTCAACTTGAATTTTTGCAAATTCGCGGTCTTCGACGGAACTGCTGCAATCTAACTCTTAGAAACCGGATGAAGTTCACGCAACACCGGCGTCTCTCCAGTATATCGATGAGGTCCTCTGGAAATATTAAGATCGTCAACCGGGAGGAGCAAACCAAATCTTCTCCATGGAAGGCGCCAACCACACATCCCATAAACGACCTCGCAGGGACTTGAACAAACTGGCGTAAAGCTTCACTCCACACATCGCAGTCGTTGGACATCTCCCTCACCAATATTCCCTTTCTCAACTATCTCAACAACTTCTGAAGTAAGAAATGCTTCAATGTTCGAATTGATGCTATAGCTTCCAGAAGCGTTGATGCCTGTGAAGAAAGTGTTCAGTGTTCATCGTATTAATAGAAATCAGCACTTTCTATGGGTTCTTGTTACGACTAAAAGTGTTGAATATGAGTGGAAGTACGTCCCTTTAAAAAAAAGAAGGTCAAAAACCCGCATTACTTTTTGAACAACCTAATATAATAATATCGGAGGTAGGGACCCTGCCGGGACTGTTGCTTCAATGGAAACATTCTGTCGCATGCATATTTTGAGTATTCGCAGCCTAGAATCCACGATCATGCAGTGATGAGAGAAGGCCTGCAAAATTGGGCCGATATTGTGAAGCCAAAAAAAGTCAAAACGCGCATGTTGTTGACGTGTTAAGCTGCACCCCACAGCAAACGCTTCATTTCTCGATTGAATAGTACATTTGGGCTGCTATCGCTACTTTCTCGATCAGTTGTAGTGAAACACAACAAATAATTGCGCTTGACTATTATCAACAACATAGAAAAGGAAAATCGAAATACCCTACACTTAATATGGGTCAACAATCTGGCGCCGATCCTACATATATGAGATTCCCAGTTGGCGTTGTTCACGTGTTGCAAATTAAACGATTTTCGTAATATTGAGGAAGATGGACGCAAAGTTTCAAGACCAGTCATTCAACTATATCAATTCTTCACAGAATGCTGGGTTGTGAACAAACTTTCGCTCCAGGCGGGACTAGAACCCGCACCTCTCGCTTTCCGGGCAAGTGCGCTACCAGTTTCTACGGGCCATTTCATCCCAACTCAGCTCTTCATGGTATACGTACCATAGCTTTCAGCACTCACACGTATATAACGTGTTGAGCCGGTTAGCCGATATCGGCAGTGAACCGCAAGGGCTGAAAGCTTTAGCAGTTGATTTTGACTTGTTTTTGATTGAGCTACCCGGAAAGCGAGCGGTGCGGGTTCTAGTCCCGCCTGGGGCGAAAGTTTTGTTCTACAACCAGCATTCTTGTGAAACATTCGCAAGGCGAACTTGCGGCGAAGCAGAGTCAACAATAAAAAAGTCATATCAAATATCTGTTGTAAGTCTTTCAGAGGAATGCATAAAATACTTCAGATGTACAAACCTTACTAAGAAGTACGCGATCGTATGGTGGCCAATTTTCTTGTGTTATCATTGTGATTGGAGTGCGGCAACCATTCAGTCTTACATGTTCCATAAAAGTAGCCGCACTTATACCTGTGATATACATATTTTGATTGCACTAGAGATTAGAGAGAACACAAAGGGGAGGGGCAAAGCGGCAAAAATTGGCATTTAGTGCTTCAGGCTGGGAGGCACCTACTGCGCATGAACTAAGCTCAAGAGCTGGATTCGTTGGCTGGTATCTGCCCTTATTGTTCCTTCTCCTTGGTTCTCCGTTCCCCGATTATCCTCTACATGTTACCCATAAACCAGTGCTGCCAGCAATTCTACTCAAAGAAATGCCCCAGGATCGACCTAAGTTTAACTCGCTTTTAGCACACATAATCAAAATTATTATTGTATTCTATTATAGTACAAAACGCGATCGATATTTACTTACGGCTGCTATACGATTACTTCAAGGTGTGGGGAGGCGCTCTGAATCATGACCAAAATGTATGTATTATTACAGCTTTCATGTTGCTACACATTTCATGCAGTTTTGAGAATATGGTATCTTGGACTTTCTTTACTAATAATAACAACTTTCCTACGTAATGGAAGTTCTTGGAATTATGAACTTTATATACCTCCTCCAACTACTATGATGGGATCATCCTTGCTTGTCGCTGTGAAGCTACACTTTCGAGTTCTTCGAGCCTTTTCCAACTGCTTTTCAGTAGTATTCAGTATGAGGTCACCGTCTTTTTCTTCCACCTACAAGCAGCCACACACTAATAAAGAGCTGTTGATCTTTTAGAAGTTCAAAAAATAAGTATGGCGCGTGACTATTGTAACCATTTGGACAAATCGGCGGAAGTGGTGTAGTGGCAAGTGGCACGCTTACCACGCGAGCGGTCCGGGGATCAAATCCTGGGTCGTGAGTCGCCCGGGCCAACCAAGCCTTCCATCCTTCCGGGGTTTACTACTTGGTACTTACTTACTTGTTTATTACTAAACCACTACGAATGTGCATATGGAAGTAGAATGCGTACCGGATCTCAAAAAGGGGTATCAACGGCGAATGCTTTATCCTTATTTTTATTCAAACAAAGGTGGTGAGAAGTTTCACAAAGACACTTTCAGCATTGGTTGAGGCAACAATCCCTACAAGATCGTGTCGAAAATTAGTCCAGGAGATGGGATAGGGTGGTCCACAAGCATCACAGATGTGACGCTTGTTGCGTCTCGAAAGTGCGCTACAATGGTGCTAGGGCCTTACAAAGTGATCTAATGGCGACCGTGAACTTGCGGACGAGTATACCTCGCACTCGCTCTCACAAACGTGGACTGCACGCCGCGGATAAGATAGCCGTTAGGTAGATAGATATGGTAACCTCATAGGATGATGCTATCGCGTTCAAAAAAACTTGCCTAGACACGTAGTTTCCACGCCATAATTATCACCGCTGTCACCCCCCCCCCCAACTAACTGGCCGAATATGTGACATTAAATCCTTTCGGCGTGGTGCAACCAGGGTCAGCCGTCACGTTCGCAATTTTTCGAAATTTTTGCGCCCCCCCCCCGTTGCTATAAAATTGCCCGCAATCGCGATCATGAAGCAAATCTTGGATCTAACAGAATCACGGGTGATGCTACTCATCTCATTCATGATCAAAACGGCGTCTAGAAGTGAATCTTGTTAAGAATCAAAATCAAAGCTCAAAACCAGATAGAATATGCAAGGAAACTTCGAGCTGTTAACTGCGGCTGCGTTGAGGCGTTATCC
Source organism: Ostertagia ostertagi (assembly GCA_036418205.1). Lineage (NCBI taxonomy): Eukaryota > Metazoa > Nematoda > Chromadorea > Rhabditida > Trichostrongylidae > Ostertagia > Ostertagia ostertagi. The sequence goes on from MU871268.1 coordinate 20,199, forward strand.
TATGATTGTGACAGGTATCGTCCAGGCGGTGAGAGGAATTCGCGCGGCAAGCAAAAAAAGTTGAAGAGAATATAAAATCTTTGAATAATACTTTTTCTAATTTTTATGTAGATGTGGAATGTGCTTGAAATCTGCTTATAGAAAACTACCTAGCTCACATCGCGAACCGGAAGGTGCTTCTAAAGCATGTAAGATCCAAATTTCTAGCAAGTCGCACCTCCATCCATTTTACCGCTACCCGAAAACTCGCATTTGGAAGGCCCTAAAGTCTTCCAAATGCGAGTTTTCGGGTAGCGGTAAGAAGTTCTGGAAACTTCAATTTCTATCCAGACTATAATGAAAGTTCAGTGACTGTTTCCTTTCTTATAAATTCCCCCGTTTGCATTTTTTCGTGCAAAGGCGAGTTTTTGAGCTTCTAATCGCCATAGATCACTGGTTTTTCACTTCCGTGGCAAAGCCTTAGCATGGCAAGAAACTCCAGGATTTGCGTTCTATAACACATTTAACCAACGTTCCTTCACTTGCTCGCTTTAGTAAAAAAGAACACCACGTTTCCACTTTTCCTTATTAGGTTTTGGAGCACTAAATTCGAGTTTTGGGCTTTCAGCGATTATAATTCCTTCAAGCAACTTGTTTTAGGATCGAAGGCGTTTTTGAAAGCTACGAGAATCCCACTTTCTAAGAACGTCTCTTGAAGAAACTTCCGTGAAAACCTGACTCCTCTAAATCTTTCATTTTCAGCTTTAGAAAAAAGTTCTCCCAGCACTGCACTCCATTGATCTTTATTTGGTCCTAAGCAGCTGGAAAATATCTCCCTGCGCGTAATAAGATGATAGCACAAACAAGATATGCTCTAATCGTAAGATACGCACGCACGCGCTGTGGTTCAAAGTTGTAAAGGTATTTTTTGGAAGTCTCTTTTCTCTTGCTATGATCGGGACATGCTAAATTTCTGGCACTGCTAGCACGCTCTATTGCGGCGAAGAGAGCTCTCCCTGACAGTTTTGCCAAAGACAGAAAGATTTTTCACGATATATTGTGATTTACACGGACAACACCTCAGAACGAGACTAGAAAGAATAATTACTTTAAGATTATAAAAACTTCATGTTCTTCGGGAGTGCTCCTCCAGCCCTTAATCCATCCACCAATGACGCTACCGCCAGCGATTTCGGACTATGGATTTTTGAGATTGCGACCTCCTCGTTCGAATGTGGCGGACGACAGTTGACAGAGTCAACCCTGCGTTGCGCAGTTCGCAACGGCACGTTGAGAGATCCTCAACGCACGCTGTATGGGCGGAGACACAGACGGCTCGAGCATGCGAGTGTGAATGTTCGCGCGAGAGAACGTGTCTAATCGGGCGAAACTGCGCAACGTGGCCGTTGAGAACTGCGCAACGCAGGGTTGACTCTGCAGTTGACCCCGGGCGCAACCAGGATTTAGGGGATGTCCTCGAGCTGTCTGGCCTCTCCACATCTGACTGTGCTTTCGGTGTTCGCGTGATCGGTATAGGGCCAGGATTCTACCAGAATCATTTATCCATTTCTATAGAGTTTGACTCATGTGTTTTTGATTCAAAAGAGGGGTTAGAGTGATAGTGGTATCAGAAAAAGATTGCTTCTACCATGCTGGTTGTTACGAAACCGCGGCCACGTGCTCCGCTGATTGATGGCTTTCCAAAATTTTTTGGGCGCTCATGTCGTTAGATGGAAGAACATTGAAGAGAGTCGCTCAAAAATTGGGACTAGCCTCGATTTCTTCTTTGTTAGCCAGGACAGGAAAACTTGCACGCTGCTTCCTCACCTCATTCTATGTAATGAATATATTGAATATACAGTAGCGGTCAAAAGTTTGGAAACTTTTTTATTTTTGATCTAGCGTAGCCAATAGACAATGAAATTGTCCCGAATTCACATATTATATACAGAATCAAGTGTAGATTACGATGGGTAACATGATTTTTTGAAAACTGAAATCGCATTTGAAAAATACGAATTTTTATAAGAAATGGCGCGTCAAAAGTTTGGAAACTTCTCAATTCCAAAGCGAATTCGGCAAAATAGCTCTCAAATCCACATGATAAATTAGTTATTCGATGAGTAGCTGTGAATTTCTATGTCGTTTTTATTGACATGGAGTTGATTATAAAATAATTTTAGGACTTTTAAGTCGAACCTACACACTGTGAACTAAATCACATTGTTTGGTGGGATTCTTAACTGGAATGTGGGTTGAGCGACATGCCAGCTCTTCCGTGGTCAGAACTCAGCTTAGACTTCAGATCTTGACTTGGTCGCTTCATAACAGCTTCTTTTTATTTTTTCCTCAGACGTTACAGCTGACTTTCTGAGGAGTCGGAATAAAAGTGAAAAATCTCGAATCTGTTTCTACCCCGTCTTTGAAAATTATGTATTGTTCCCCCTCTACAACAATTCCAAAGAAGGTGGTATGAACTGTGAAATCCTCACGTCGTACACGAAGAGACTGTCGAATGCTGGATAATCCTCTAAATCACCTGTTTTCACATTGAAGCACGCCCCATGCAGTGGACAACGGATTCTACCATTTGAATAGACGCCTGTAGTAGTTTTCCAATGAGGTCCAGTGCCAAGCACAAGAGGATACAATTATACTTAAGCTTCAATCAATCTACGGTTTGAACAATTTTTTACGAATGGTGCCCCTCCATCTTGCGGCTGCATCAAGAGCTCGAACAAAAGGAAAAGACCATCTACATATTATACACATCGTCAACAACTGCATATGCGAGAGCTTAATCCTTTGAACTCAGTGTCAGAAATCGCGTTAGCTAGAGTTTCGAAAACACCACAACTTCTTCCCTCAAGATAAACTTATTATATTCGTAATTTGGGAGAGGGAGGGAGATGCCAAAAGTGACCTGTCCTCAATAAACCACAAGTACGTTCCCTTCGGTGGAACATGAAATAGGAACGCCCGACCCTGGGCCAATACCATTAGCCACGAGCCGCAATCGTGTTTTTTTAACTTTATGGGTAACAGCAAAAATTAATCATATGTTGCACATGAATCACTTACCATTCTCCAACGGGAAATTGTAATGTGAACAGATGCCGGTGATTGCGTGGAATGCCCCATTGTCGTTGATAACCAAAATCGGTTTTTCTCTCACAGTAAACACTTTCTTTCTGAAATTTTTTTAATCCTGGAATGGAAATAGGTATGAAGCTGTGGTTAATGAAGGTCACAATGCAGGTAAATTAATTTTTAGTAACTCACGTCCCAGGAGGCAAGTCGGAAACTCTCCCCAACACTTCAGTAACAGTCGGTGATGTATCAGATTCAGCATCCGCACTACAAGCCATTTTCTACTTGAGAAAAGGCCAGCGGTTTCCAACTGAATTTAGGCAACTTGCGGCAGGGCGAAGTAGTAACCATAAGCACTAGTAAGCTTGATTATGATTGGACAAAGCTGGTTATCAAGCTGAACCAAGTCACCACTTGCACCGGAACATTCCACGGGAGCGCTAGGACAGATCGGTCCCTGTGTGTTCACCTAATTTTGTGGCCTCCTTTTCACTGAAGGCGGTGTCGCTGACGCATTCTTTCCACGCCACTTCTGCGTAACCTGTATAATCGGCGTAGTGAATCGTTGAGTTACCTTTCATTAAAAAAGGTTGGGTCATAATTCCTCAGACCTTTGGGGACTGTCCCTACTCAGAATTTTTTTCACCACCATGAAGCTAACCGGATTATTCGAAGACTTGTTTTGTCGATAGAGGAAAAAACGCTCCATGAAATCATCTCAAACATTCCCGAGTACCTGAAAGCAGTGACTGCTTGCGAATGTGCTTCCGGTCACGGTCTTTCCTTACCACTGAACGAGCATACACGTGGCTCCACAATTTAGTCGCTGGTGAGAAGAGTGTCTTATAATCTCACGATCGCCGCCATGCCCAATGGGTAAACAGAGAAGGAAAAGCAGCATACGTCTCGGAAAACGAATCGAATGGGGAGAAACAGAAGCGTTCATCTGGTGGACTCTTCTTTGTGTACAGTACTAAAAATTTTCCGAGGACGACAATACGGCTGATGTATGCGTTGGTCACATGGAAATGCTAAAGAACCACCACCTAGAAGCGTAGAGATAACAAGCCAGGGTTTGCTTCTACGCCACACACTGGAAGGGCGACGAAGAATAATGTAGCCGCTCTCGGCTCGACTGTACTTTCCCTGCCCCTCTACTCTGCACTCTCGCCCCTCCAAATTTCCACCTCTTTCTGAACCTACAGTAACAACGAACGATCAATATTTCAAGATCTTCGAGGACGTCGGAAATGCACTCATTAGATCCTTCATGGCCCTTTTGGGGGAAAGTCGTGCATGACCTACACACATGATCCCCGCACGATACTGCGCGCATCAAATGGTGGAACAAAACTCCCTGTAGAATATTAGGCAACATGGAAAAGAAACCATTAGTAAGGTGCTTGGAAAATGCTAAGATAAAGTCAAAATATCAGTCGATGAGTTTAGGCGACCTACGGCAAGGTGTTGCCGACTTGAACGATGTTGCACGTGTGAGCTCAGTGCCACTGATCTTAACTGGAATGATGACTATAACATGTTCATAAGCGAGCGCTTTTGAAGCTTGTTAGCTGTCTTCGCAACCCTTTAAGTCACCCTCGATCTATGAGCTAGTGCAGAATCATGCGCAGAATAGAGGAGCTTGAGTATCTACAGAGTGCGCCAATCGGCTGGTAATAGAACCCGAGCAACTCGCGTGGTAGGGGAGCTTTCTAATACCACTGACCCACCGGTGCAGTCGATCACTATCTGTCGGGAAGGACGATGTGAAGACGAAGAACTAGCCTTCATGTTAGGTACAGGAGCTTTCATAAGCCAATCAAAGCAGCAAACAATATTGCCACTTACACCCCTTCTTTGATGGTACAGTCGATATAGGAAAGTTGGGGTAGGCGTGTTAACGAAAGTAACGTGTACTTGACAGAAGTTGCGTGT
>MU871269.1:0-12014 GCA_036418205.1 Ostertagia ostertagi
CCTAGATGTATGATTTTGCTAAAATATTACAGGGGGCCAATAAAAAAAAAGACATTTTGTCTCCACTTCCAGATGGATTTAAGCCACACTTTGCTCAATTCAGACCGAATGGTCCCAACTTATTATTAAAGAGCACATTCCATTCTATAAGAAAATCTTCATGGTGGCCACCTACGTGGACGGCATCAGAAGAATTTGCCCTGGAAACATGGTGCACTGGTCGAGCTCAATGGGGTCTTCGAAGGATCGTGTACCATAACGACCCTTACTGGAAAGCTAGTTTCGAGGGGATTTGCACAGTGGTAGCTAATGCCTCTAGAAAACTATCCAACATTAAATCGATTCACGAAATTGCGTAAGAGCTTCAGGCTGAAGCTCTTACGGTAGACCTCCTTGAGCCTGACGACGGTGACAGATGACGTCATATTCTGAAGACGGTGAGGGCAGTGAAGGAGAGCCTGCGTACACTTATAGAGGGAACACTTAGGGAATACTCTGCTGAGGAACTCCCGTCAACGACAGCAATCTCTGCGAAGAAAAAAGAGCCGAAGTCCGACATAGGCAAAATGTCCTTCCCCCCTGTATGTAAGGCTGTACGTCCGAGGATTGATTGTAGGGAGCTTAGAAGAGCTAAATGCCAAGGAGATCATTGAAGAGCTCCCCCTCACACCATGACCGCCGACTCGCCTCACTACATATCTCCGACTCGGCCCGTCGCCGCCTCCAGGCGACCCCCTTAGATGGGCTGCCAATTTGTGAGATGACATCATGAATGGGAGTTCACGACAAATACGCGAGCATGCAAGTGGACTGTTCCAGCAGTAGCAGCTGCACCAGCCGACTTTGTCAGAGAAATAACTGTTCTGTATATGGCAAAAAGGATTTGTTGATGATTTAATCTTTTCAAGAAGGGTAAGTGACCCTTGTGAGGAGTAATGAGAGACAGTCATGCAAAAGAAAGTGCAGTCTTTCATGAGCTTACAGCAGAAGGGCTGTACACAAAGACAACTGAAAAAGTTGCGGGAATGGAAAAGAAAAATGGAAATTACAAAAGCGCAGATTTTTGGATACAAATCATCGTTTTCCGTTGTGAATTATTACTTCATTATTTTTTGCAAAATTTTAGTACCGTATAAGCACCACCTAACTTCGAACACTTCAAACAATGGCAATGACTTCGTCTATGGCACTCCATGCTTTTTTTCTCTTACCTTTCTTTTCCTATTCAATACACTTTCAATACCTGCCGCACTTCCGATGACCCTACTGCCTTTACCATGTGATAATAATTGATTCCGCTCTGAATCTTGAATCTTTATTCGAATACATGCACAGACATTTTATAGAATATTCGATATACAGGGGGGGGGGCAAAAAAGTCACTTTGCCCATGGCGCACATCATCAAATTTTTCGTCGCACAGGATGCCGTTGTTGATGAATGTTTTACGGCAGAATATTCCTTAGGTGTCCCCCAAAGCAGAAGCAGGCCCTCCTTCACTGCCCCCACCGTCTTCAGAATATGACGTCATCTGCCGTCACCGTCGAGCTCAACGAGGCTTACCGTAATCGCTCCGGCCTGAAGCTGCTACATAATTTCTTCAATGATTAACTGGTGAATAGCTTCCCAGAGACACTAGCTGTGACTGTGCAAGACCGCTTTTGACCAGCGTTTCAGGGACGTCGTAATGGTCTATGGTACCTCGACGACCTCGTTGAGCTCGTACCGTGAACCATGTTTCCGTGGGAAAATCTTCTGATGTCGTCGGTGTAGAAGGCTGTCATGTAACCTTTTTGATAATTAGACTGTCTTCTTTAAAGGACGAATTCACGCTGGAAAGGCAACCCATTTCAAATTAAGTTAGCGATGGTGAGTGGTACACTAAAGAAGGAAAAACCATGAGAAACGGCCCAGAACCCGAACCTGAGAAATGGGACCCCTTCCTTGCCCGTTGATTTGAGCATTGATGCGACTATCATCGCTGTGCCCTCTTCAACACTACGCTCTCTCACCTATCTAATCACTCGCCACGTATAGACCTGCGGCGAGTGATCAGATGATCGGTGGGCGTGCACTGGCCCACCGCGCCAAGATTGAGCCTTAATAGGTCGCCGAGGTCAACTCCTTCGGTGCCAATTGCGCTTCAGTCCGCACCCTTAGGAGGTCCGCGGGTCCCTCAACTAGGTGAATTACTCCTTCTTCGACCTTTCATTCTAATCGTGAATTCGTCCTTTAAAACTGAATACCGCGCATTTTTGGCGTTTCCTGGCCGCCTGGGACTGCGGTGGATTTTTAAGTCTTATCAAGCAATTGTGAACAAAAACCTATTCAGTGATCTAGACGAAATCTTATTGCATGAAATGGGAAGAAGAAACAAAGAAAAACTGGGTGCTTGTTTCCAAAATATGGGTCGTAGGGTACCACACGGTTGACAGACTGCAGCCCACATATGAGGCTGCATGGGCTCCAAAGTGTTAATATAGCAGTTGAGCTCATATGCTTCTGTTTCCTAGCGTGTAATTAATTCCGTTTTCCATGTGAAAGGAAGTGACTTTTTTTGCTCCCCCCGCCCCCTGTATGTACACCTGTCCGATTAGACAATATACCCCATAATCTAATGGATAAGAGCAGTTCAGTTGTCGCAAAAAGGATGGCGAAGAAAATAATGAGTGTTTTTAGAATAAAAGGATAAAGCATTTGCCGTTGATCAATCCCTTTTTGGGATGCGGCACGCATTCTACTTCCATTTGTACATTCGTAGTGGCGTTTGAATGCGATGTGGCCTATACAATGACTTGCGGGGCCAGCCGATGTACAAAGTGTTTTTATCCTCCCAGACAAGTCTGGTACCAATTAACCGACCCCGGAGGGATGGAAGGCTTGGTTGGCCCGGGCGACTCACGACCCAGGATTTGATCGGGTCCTATCGTTGTACTTTTCGAAAATTTTTACGACCCCCCTCCCCCAAGGTGGATTTGGTACGACCCCCTTTTCGACCCTCGACCACCATATTCCTCTCTATAGTATTTAATTCTGATACCACTCAACCCACCAAACTCCGCCCACTTTTTCCTCCAAAAATGCGGGGGGGTATACGCGCGCTGAAACGGCGAATTTTTCTCCCGTGCGCTCCCAACTCACCTAGCCTACTACTCGTGGAAACTCGAGTTTCACCACAAACTGAAGCGGATACGGGGGGGGGGGCCGATCTCCCCCGCCCATCCAAGCTAACAAGTACGGCCCCGCGTTGGATTAGCTTGTAAAAATAGGTTGCCCTGCCCAGGACTTGATCCCCGGACCGCTCGCGTGGTAAGCGTGCCACTACACCACTTCTGCCCCCCCCCATGTTTTCGAGAGTAAAGAATTTTTTCATTGTTTTACTTTTTAGAGGATTCTTCCGTTAATTCATGTTTTACTTTTTAGAGGATTCTTCCGTTAATATTCAACCTGATACCTGCTACGCGTATTTACCGTATTCGCACTTCTGCTACGAACTGCGATGTAACAGTAGCACACAATGCTCTTATTAATAAGACTCTAGGGTAAATGAAAGTTTCATACTCGTCGCGCAGCACGTGGCGCCGAGTATAAACACGCGTGATCACTCGCGCCTAGCAGTGAACAAACGCAGTGTTACGCAGCGGGTGAATTGTTTTCACATGTACGTTCTGCGACCATGATTGCTATGCTGCTGTGAATAACCTTTCCGAAACGCGCCATCATTCCAACGACTTTCAATAATCCTGTTATTCAACCTAATACCTTCAAGGCAGGTGGGACAGTGAGGCTATGACGGAAAAGTTATGAAGTTTCCACTGAAGCATAGGAGTGTAGAAATGACCTCAGAATGTTTCACTACCAACAGTCAACTTCCGCAAATTTTCCAATAGGCATACAGATTCCTCGAGTCTTCCTGCGACAACCCAGCTCTGTGCCTTGAACCAGTGTAACGACCTACTCACCGTCACGTGGGAAGTACAAACGAGGCAACCTCTTGTAATGACGTTATCTCACATACCGTTAGCAAGACTTGTAGCTAACCCGCTTTATAAACAAGATGCAGGGTCAACCGTCACGTTAGACCAATTTCGAAAATTTTACGACCCCCTCCCCCTTCTAGAGGGCCTCGATACGACCCCCCTCACAGGTTAACCCTTTACCACCATACACCACCACCCTCGCCATCATGGGGGCGATTCTATGGTATTTGATTATTTTCGCACACAAAATCCCAGAAAACAACCCAAAACCATCCCTTCCCTTACTGTAACATTCACGCTTCCTCGCAAAATATGACCCCCCTTTTTCCCACCCCCTCGTTGGTCTTTGTCCAACGGACGGTTGACCCGACAAGATGTTTCAATCAGGACTCTGCCAAGCCCTTCGGAGTGCCCGTGGCGATATCAATAAGCAAACCAAGGTTTAAATCGTAACATGCAATGCCTGCAATGACAGCATAAGTGAAATCTCGATCGTTTGTTCTCCGGGCACCAGCTGTTCAATCTCATTGACACTTCGCTCACTCTTCAGCGCTATTCACTGATATCGGTGCTCTGACAATGAAGCCCTCACAACACATAAAGCACATGAAAACCAGGCAAGATTTATGACAGTGCTTTACGGTTACGTGCATCAGATTATGAAAGGGTAAACTACAAGCATTGTTAGAAACAATCCGAGTGAAAGAAAAGAAAAGAACCAAAAATAACTAAACATAACAAAAGATAATTCGGAGTTATGAAGAACTTCAGAATTACAACAACTTAATTTCAATTAAAATTCGATTACTAATTGGCATTATGTTTGACACTTTATTATAACGAATAATAGCAATTTTGGATTTGTATCACAACATGCAAGTAAAATACGCATTTGGCTCATATACCCATCATTGAGAAACTAACAATATACAGGGCGAACAATGATAGAACATTTCGCGAGAAAAAAAAAGGTGAAAATAAACTATTTTGAACAAGAATTCATAAAGAACGTTCAAGCCAAAACCGGGAACTCCTACATCTTATCACTGATAAGAACTGGTGAGCTGTTTCAAAAAAGTCAAAGCTTTCAGTTAAGCACTCCTTAGTTAGACTTTGTGCTGAACCACGCAGCAGAGGCTCTGCCTACATGATGAGACCAAAGAATGTCCCTAGCAGAGCCAGCCGTTCCCAAAGTCGACAAGACTGCCAACAATAAACCAATTGAGTACCCCATTCGCAGCGAGACGAATGGAGTACTCAATTGTTCTATCGCATGAAAAGTCTTGCACATGGTATTGGCACAAAGCGATAATTTTAGCTCTATCTCTTTGCCCCACTCTCACCTGGGAATCGCATCACTATACTTATAGGAGGATACACTTTTAGCGCAACCAGCATGATGTTGTATCTATCAAGAACTGAGATTTTGGCATTTTTTAAAGATTTGATTAATCGGTATTTCTCTGTTGCCTGATAGATTTGTCCCAGTATTGACTTGCACGTTCGTCAGAAGCAGACTGTTAATTATTACTGAGAAGACAATCTCGACATGCGCAAGTTGAAATAGGTTCAAATTAGAGAGGATGCATTTGCGGAATTGCATCACTCTATACTCATAGCAAGAATCGCATCAAGAAAAAAAAAGAATCTCAGCGACATCGAGTCGAGACGCTTTCATAAAGCTGCTGAGAAAGCTCTGTTCATCACTGGACCAGATATGATAATGGAGGACTAGCTCGTACGGCTTTGGTTTACAAAACGAATAGCTCACGACTTAGTGTTTGTTATATACTCTTCTGGAGAATCCAATAAAAATGTGACTGTCCTCAAACAGTCGCCCGATTATGTACGAATAAAAAATACTCATGAAAAGAACACAGACTTCTGGGATATAACAGGCAATTTCCGGTACTGCATGACAGGGCACTTATTGATAATGTTGAAGTCTATAGACAAGTAATTTGTTCAGCTGATTCCACATACTGTCCTCGTAATTCAAATCAAGGAACTCGTCGCTGAAGCCGCTTTGAACGTCACCTGAAATCGATACGTACAGCTAGGTAGTCCCTTGCCCAATCCCAACACGGGCTTTTGTTATAATACACGAGAAGAATAACAAATATCCAATTTCGATGCCAGCTCTCGCAATAGGAGCATATCCTTTGTTGCAGGACTATGTACATGGAATAAACAAAGACCCCCCACCAGCAAATACTGGGACAGCAGTCAGTCGACTAAGCTAACGCTTGATCCGCTGTAAACAACCAGCCATCTCTTTAAAATAACAATACTGCTAAGCTCTTAGTTTTTACTTTACGCTCCCAGAATGGAGGATAGTTGCAGCCGATGGATAAATAGGTCAATTTAGAGATGAGACAAGTGCACTCGTTACAGATAATGCAGCCACTTACTGCTCATATTACGTGGGGAACAAAAAAATAAAGCCTAATGACGTGGGCTGACAAGGACGGCATGCGGTAGCGGAGCAACTGACTTGATGTTCATTGCGAGATCCCAGCCATGCCAACCTGTAGAGATCGTCCAGCTATTTGAGTGCCATTTAGCGCTGCGATCGCGTTGCAAGCATCCGCGTAGTTCATCATGGTTACAAAAGCGTAGCCTTTACACTTCGCTGTCGCAAAATCACGGATCACCTGCAATAAAGGAAAATAACTCGTGATTAAAAAGAAATTCACAGTCATGTTGATACGTGAGAACCCTCAACCCCGTCCCGTGGAATGAAAACACAAGAGCAACCAGTCCAACATCATTGTCACACTTTACAACGCCTCCATTCATCATTTTCAGTGTAATTATTCAATGTTTGAAAGAAAGATTGGCAGAGGTGAAGCATCTGACGATTTCTACAACGGACAACGTCAGAATCAAATGTGCATGGGATCCTAAAGCACTTGGATCACCATGGCTGATGGGGGAAGACGTTAATCGTTGCCAGGACCAAAGCGACGATCTTCAGAAATCGAGGACGAGTGAATCGAGTAAGAATGTCACGCAGCTACTTTGCGCAGAAGTGAATACCGCAAGCCTCCTTGGACTCGTAAGCGTTGGCGAATTCATAGCAAGGTGATAATGAGAAAATGAACAACAACATGCTTGCGCTTGCCAAGCAATGGCAATGAGGAAAATTTGGAAGCTGTTTACCGGTGGAATTTTTACCCAACTTTTCATGCTTGCGCGACGTGAAACTGTTGATTCGCACCGCTAGCAAATTGATGTTTCTACCTTCCCCTTATGCTTGTATTTATGCACAAAACTCGAAAAGCCCGTTCGGTCTCAAATAGAAGATTGGCTCTGCGCAGATGTTGTTCGAAGCTGGACTGTACATGCTCTACATATCAGAATGTTGATTTCTTCAAGTAATGATGTACGCATGAATCAGTTGGACATAAGAAATATAAAATCAAAACAAAAACTCACTTTAACGCTCAGCACTGCTCCAAATGGTCCAAATAATTGCCAGAGTAAGCTATCCTCTGTATCCGGCCCTAAGTTATAAGCAAAAAGACAGAAACCGGCTGGTTCCGTAGCAGCTGCTGTCGGCGCTAATGCAGCCAGTTGGGTGGCTGCTGGAGCGGCTGCCGCAGCCATACCTAGAGTGGAAGATTCATTTTTCGGAGCGAACGACTACAATAATCTTAATTTGTGTTAAATTTGATGTTTGGGAGACCGCAAACGCACAATATTATCTAGTACCAGTGAAATAGGATTCAATTCCCAGGCCGAGTGTACAAACACTTGCGAGCACCCTGTAGAACTGAGCTTTATCTACTCTTTGACAGCCACTTTGCAAAAATTTCTGAAATAGGACTAACCCAACTATGAGGCAATTTGCACCAAAACAGAACAATCTCATGCTTTCAACTAAAATCAGTATTAATCAAGAATTGTCCTATACATAAACGACACGCTGAGATGAAATTTGTATCGAAAAATCCAGCTGTGACCTTGATGAAGTACGCAAAAGCACTGCACTCGTCCCTTTAGGCAAGATTTTCGAGCGGGCGTCTACAATTTCCAAAGCCAGAAAAGCAAGCACGCTGAAATTCGAGTGTTTCTAATTAAGCTTCCGCTTATCCTCTTTCTCTTTCGGCTGGCGTCATCCACGCTTTGTGACAGCCATCAATAGATTTTGTCAGAGTAATTCTGCTATCTTACTGTAATAAACAACTTTATGGAGAAAATTGGACTAGAGGGTTTGAGTTTTCGTAAAATTCTCACAAGCCTTTTGCTTGTTTTTTGATACATGAACAGTACAAAAAAGAACACTTTTAGCAACTACTAGGAGAATGTAGAGACCGATTCTATAACAACAGCGTCGGCGCTCTAATTTCGTGATACCCGAGCCGATTCCTCTGTTCACTACCATCAGCCGCAGAATCACTAAGTTGGAGAAGCGGCAGATAAACAACAAACACTGGGAAAACTTTCAGAATTGTCCCTAATTGGTAGCGTTGCGAATCAAGACAGACATATTCCGGTGGCCCTCAGACTGCGTGTGTGGGCCATCGATCGCCGAGCCGCTCTTCTCTCTTTGCAATTGAGCCTATTATTATGGCACGCAAGCGGGCGAGCGTTTGCACAAATGCAAAGTACACCGGTCCGACCTACATAAAAAACTTGCTACATTTTACGGTAAGCTGCGCGATCGCCAACTAAAGCGCCAAATTGGACATAGCTTTTTGTGAAAGCGACCTCCACTACACATCGCCGATTCTCATGAACTACTTTTGAATGCCCGAATTCATAAAATAAATCCTAATGGCCGATATTTGCTAAGCATAGCAGTGGTTGCTAAACTACTAACCACACCTAGAGCAAACATTAGTAAGAGTGAAAAAAGCTACCTGCCAGTGCGTTCATCTGACTCATCTGAAGCATGGTCGTGAGGTAATCAGCTGTGGCTTGTGCTGTTAACGTGGGTGCAGCAGCGCCGGGTATTGTATGTGCAAGGGGAGAGTACCTGCAAAATGACAACTATTCTTTGGTTAAGCTCAAAAACTAGAAGTAAAAAAATCAATGAGCATAATACAAAGGGAATTATAAAAAGGGTCAACATCTGAGAAATAGTTAGGGATCTGAGCTGAGCTGATCGACAAAATGGTCATGAAGCGACAACCTCACATGACGACAAAATATGAAGTTTTCAAACAACGAAAACGAAACAAAACATAGCCGGTAGGAATAACAACTCTGCACCTATATTTTGTTGCGAGAGGAGCGTGATGTATCGGTCCAATGGCAGATCGGAGAGGTGCGGCAGCTCCCAGTAATGAAAGCGGTACTAAGTTAGAAGCTGCCACTTGCTGTGCTGCTTCAAGCTGAAAATTCATTAAATGATGGAAGTCTAGGTGCATGTGACTAACTTTTTAGAGAGAGGAGAAGACAGGGATATTACTCTTAACAATGGGAAGCTTTTAGAACTTAGCCGAACTGTTTCAGTGCGCCTTTCCGTCTAAACGCACAAAAAATTGCTTTTTCTTGGTATCTCACCTCCTGAAGAACACTTTTGGCAGTGTTGGTGGCGGGATTATTAGCGAACTTCACCGTGATCTGGTCGACACAGCCGGCTGGTATCGTGCCATTTAGGGTTTGTATAGCCAGTTCAGCCTCCTCTTTTTTGTCAAATCGAACAAAGCCAACACCTTTCGATAATCCTGAATTACGTATAATAATCATGCAGCCCTTGGGAAAATAACTTGATTCTATCCAAAAAACCGTTTTCTTCAACAATTGTATTGGGTGACCGATGTTCAAGAAGTTTTTTTTTTACCTTGTGTAAGCTTTAAGTTGGTAGCAATGTCACTTAATTCTTCGTTGAGAATGTTTTTTCTCAAGTTAAATTTATAAAAGAAGTGCGAGGTTCATAGAACAGAGCGCCTGTCTTTCAAGAGCATTGCTACCATTTTCAGCTGCCGTGCTCATTACTCACTGAATGCTGCCAGTAGTTCTCAAAATCTGGTTTTCACAGCAAGTTAAATACTTGTATATTTAGTAACAAGGAGGGTGTATATAACGCCAAAACCTAAATAGGATTGAGTTACAGTATACGACTTGTTAATGATAAAGAAAGAATCTTCAGAATGAAGCAATGAAGTTCCAAAGCATTATTAGTGTCCTAATTATCTCACTATTCCGCAACAAACTCCAGATATACCAAGATGTCGTTTAAATCGGTTGAAAGACGAAACTAACTATACCAAATAACGTCATTTAAAATGTCATTTGAAAGACGAACTAACTGGACGGCGAATGAATTTGATAAATTTGTGGAAGCACGTACAGTCCATATCTCGAAGTCTGATTGGGCGTGTCACCGGAAATGACGTGGCAGCCACCGCACTTGATAGAAGTTGCGCGGATAAGCTGCTTCCAACACGCTTTGCTGATATCTGGCGGAGTATTTTATCCACACAACATCTATCAAGTGCGGTGGCTGCCACGTCATTTCCGGTGACACGCCCAATCAGACTTCGAGATATCAACTGTATTTACCATTAGAAGCAATGGAAACAAGGACTTGCCTGTGATATTGTCTGAGAGGATCCGTGATGTGATGATTTGTCCAAATGGTCGAAAAATCGCTTCCAACTCGTTTAAAGTCATCGACTTCGGGATACCAGAAACATACAGGTTCGAGCCTTTGATGTTCTCATTACTTGGCCGTGCATATGAAACCTGCAAAACGAGATTTACCAAGGTCGCAAGCGCTCATTTCATAAGCGCACAACACTGCGAGGATTCAATGTCCACCAAACTCTCATAGCAACAATCACTCAAGATATATTGTCATATTGGAAAAAGCTTCCATATATTTGAAGTTCGTGAGCTGATTCGACTTTTAAGTGTATAGAGGGACATTGAACTGAAGATTAAAAAATATCACGGCACGGGCGAAGGTATAGCAAAAAGAGGACAAAAAGCGCTATCGAATTTTGATGGGTACACATGAGTTCTTAAACGCCAGGGAAAGGGAAACCCCATGTGATCTACAAGCTAAACGACGTAGTGTAGTCATAGTGCTGCAAATTACTTAGCGAATTTCGTCTTGGTGACTCAATGATATCTGGCTCTTTAGCATGTAATGTTACACCTCTGATAATTTTGGCAGGGTCATAAATTTAGATAGAGTTGAAGGTTGGGAAAACAAGCATTACCTAGGAGCCCGTCATGAAAACCCACTGTGCGCAAGTGCGAATCTGGTTAGAATTTAGAAGGAAACGGAAGAGGGATAGGTCCTATCTCATGCCTAATGACACCCTGATATTCCCCTGATGCTTCTCGACCTTGCCCTGTATTCCCGAATTCCTAAAGGAACGGGAACTAGCAAGAATCGGCAGAGAGAGCAGCCCAAAATCTTGTGTGCGGAACGAGGTAGAAAAGGAAATGTTATTCAACGTCGAATATTACGCTCCACACCTTAGGCTGAGAAAGATCTACAAAGCAACTACAACCACACAAGCGCCTGCAGAAGGAGAACCCCAAAAGGTCAGAGTTTTTTGCTGAAACTTTGTCTGTAGGAGCCTCGGATGCGCTATCTCGACCACGACATCTATTTTTGACGCAGGCGCTTTTGGCCAAATATTCCGTTCAAATGCATCAAAATGGCGCTAAACGGCACCGGTGCCAGAAATAAATGCCATATTCGTGATCAGGGCACTGAATAAGTTCTATGCAAGTTTAGAAACGACTTTGGTGAAAACAGATACTGCACCGAAGAAGGCGCAAAATTACACCAAATGGCGCTAGCGACAAAAAATAAATTTTGTATTTGTTATCAGGGCGCCGAATTATTCTTGCAGGCCAACGTTTCGCCGAAAAATAACATTTTGATGTTTTGGGGTTGTAATAGATGGGTAGCTTTCAGCTATCTATCACTGACTTGTCAGGCAAGATATGCAACATGTGCACGAGACACTTTGATGTCAGTGCAGTGAGACGAGGTTTTTTCAAACCATTCATGCGGTCATTCCATCGTAGAGCCAGATGGTTAGAAAAGCATGTTTTCGCCAAAAG
>MU871269.1:13569-23697 GCA_036418205.1 Ostertagia ostertagi
GAGACACTTTGATGTCAGTGCAATGAGACGAGGTTTTTTGAAACCATTCATGCGGTCATTCCATCGTAGAGCCAGATGGTTAGAAAAGCATGTTTTCGCCAAAAATATCGTTCTTAACTCCTTCGCCCTACCCTTCTAAGACCCTTTCAGCCACAAGATCATATATTTAAACCACTCAAAGGAAATTGTCTCCCTCGTGTGAGAGAGAACGAATTTTAAATATCCGTACTTCTTCGATTCCCTATTTTCTTGAAAATTCATTGAGTTCCCAGAAAATCCTTGACAAACTCTTTAGAATTTGACCCTTCAGTACATCCCCTCCCCCTCCTCAAAATGGCTACCGTGACGTATGTGAAGAAGGGGCATGAAAACGTCGGGCGGAAAAAATCATCTACTGTGCGCGACTTCACTATGTGCTCATTGGATGACTGACTGATGCGATTTTCTTTTCAATTGCATTTTACTGTTTTCTGATAGCCTTCGCGCTTTCCATAAGAAAGAAGCCGACCACATCATTTATAGCATAACTTTTGTTTGATAACTGCCAATTTTGGTAGTGCTCGAGAAACCAATGTTAGCAAAACGTGCTAATGTGAGGACAAGAGATCCACCCTTAAACTGAGTTCTGATCGTCATCCGCACTTTTTGGGCTCCATAATTACCCCATGAAACTACAGAAAGCTCATAAACCACACCTGTGAAAATCGAGGGAAACAGCAAATATCAAACAAAAATTATGACACAATGTCTCAATATTTTCAATACTGAGTTATATTGCTGAATTGATAGCGAAGATAGCCTGAAACTTTGAACTTAGTCTCGAACAACTGAACAATGTGTGCGCAGCAATTTTATGAGCAGGCGTAACTTGCGGTTCTTGCTGTCCCCGTTCGAGATATGGAGAGCACCTTTCGTAAAGTGGAAACATTTGCTCCGAGGAGCACATTAAATACACCCATTACATTCACAATTAACTAAAAAACCTTAAAAAACGACAAAATCCTTCAGGACTGCTATGAAATTTTCGGCTTAACGTGTCTCCAATGCTAGAGTTCCCCCCCCCCCCCCCCGCTACTCCCGTCCTGCTGCGAAACGAATAGCCGCTTTCACATCGCTAGGCCCATACCGTATGCACAGCCGCCGTTTGTAATCCTATACAGAGTAAATAACACACAACCCGCACGTTCACTACCCTGCATATGGGCTTATTCACACCCGCATTTTGAAGTTGCTTGGCTACGTGACCCAGCTGAATTCGCTGTTTTCTAAGATTCTATGGAGAACACCGAATCGTTACGGAAGTTTTAGATGATATATCCATAACTCGATCTTCAATCGCCATCAAAACCAAGTTATGCGACCGCGTTGGTACAGATTTTTGATTAGAGCCCAGCTGTTTAAGGGCGGCGCCACCAATAACGTTCTCAGTGAGTATGTGCGTAGAAAGTCCGATTGCTCACTAAGCCTGAGCCTAAAAATAAATGGGTAGGCTGTGAACAGGATGATTTTGATACCGCAGAATCCAACTTTTGGCACATTTGAGCCTCTTTCTAGGCTTAGGCTTAATGCCATCGCGCTGCGCTGCCGTATGATCCCCGCAACTCACTTAGCACCACAGATGATTGCTCCGATTCCTGTTCTGTTTGGAAAAAGTTCGACGACCTTTGCAACCTAATGCAGCGTATGACTATGAGGAGGGAGCGTATATGAGCAACACGCGACACCGTCAGAAAAATAAAATGGAAATGCATACTGAATGAATCTGACAAGACCTCGACACCGCTCAACTAAAAACAGAACCGAAACACGGTATCTGCGTGTACTTAGCTCTAAAGGATATATCTGATAATAAACAACGAACATTTCACAACACATTGTTATCGATTCAAAGCTCAAGAATGATGTGATGGGAGAGCGCGCAAGCTCAATGCGTTACACAGCTGGATGCATGCACACAACGTGAAAGAAGAGAAGGAGATGAGGTAAACGGCAACAACCTTGATCGTTTTGTTCTGCAGACGGAGTCCGTTGAAGGAGGAGACGGCCTTGAGGGCGTCGTCTTCGCGACAATAGTTAACAAAACCATAACCAAGACTCTGGCCTGCAACCAGAAACACAGTGAACGTAGACACTAATACACGCCAATGCCCACCGCTCACGAACCGAA
Source organism: Ostertagia ostertagi (assembly GCA_036418205.1). NCBI lineage: Eukaryota > Metazoa > Nematoda > Chromadorea > Rhabditida > Trichostrongylidae > Ostertagia > Ostertagia ostertagi. The sequence continues at coordinate 15,737 of MU871269.1, forward strand.
CTCAAAACTGAAACAGAAAGCAAATGAAGGCAAGTCTCTCTTCGGAATAATCCGTAGGTGTAGAGGTTTGTTGGTTGGTGTGTGTGGTACAATTCGCTTCGTAAGCGGAGCGCCGAGTTGAAATGTGGGCGTTAGTGCAACCAAAACACTCAAAAGTAGAAGACAACTCATTGAAATACAACTATTTAGGTCAGAAGGTCACTTCTGAAGAAAACAGACAGGAAATATTTAGAAAAAAACTCAAATTAGAAGATAAAGGACATGGTGAGTGTATAAACAAAAACTAGCTGTAATGTGATAGAAATTTTATATAATCGTAGGTTCCGACTCGGCGAACAAAACAGTTGCCAGAATACAAGGCCAATCATGGGACCGAATTCCATGGATACGTGAAATCGGCCAACAGTGTTCAAACTAGGATAAGAAAACCGACGAATTAAGCAGGGCAGGACAAATAATGGAAAGATAAAAAAGAAAAATCCTCCAAAACTACAGTTTTTAAGAAGTATGATAATGGCTAATTTATTTGCTCTAACGACGCTATCGTCCGTAGAGCCCACTCTTCACTGAGGGTTTCAAAAATTTTGAATTCCAATGATACTTCAAGAAAGGGTTCGTAACGAACTTGTATGGTAGCAAACGGTTAACCTTCCCAAAACCACCGCTTTTGGCTCCTGTGGTGCTATGAAATCGCATAAGCAGAAAGCTCTTTGAAACGCCAAGATTGACTATACGTTCATTTCGGAAGAAAAATGTGGGAATTAGAAGAAGGATTTGGCTAACTCTCACACTCGCCGAATATAACCCAGAAAATGAGAGTGGGTCTTCGAACAGCAAAGCCTATTTCTGACAAGTGAATAATTTGAGTTGTAAGACCAGCAAAACATTCACCATCTCACACAGTTGTTGAAATGCGACAAAGTTGTAAAATGATATAGAGAACAAGCGATTTGCTGGCTGAGTTCTTGATTTGAAGAAATGAATGTCTTGAAAAAGGAACCTGGAGAATCGTTTTATTCTTTTTTAATGAGGATCCTAGCAGATCAAAATAATCTCCTGAATCTGTACAATACATGGAAACACATGTCAACTAATTTTGTGGATTTTTCTCAATTACGACCTCAGAACAATAGCCCGCCATAAAAGATTAAAAAAAGCACTGCCACTAATGAGGGTTCTTCTGAGTAATGAGATGTGCCTGAGGGGAGATACGTCAAAACGCAAACGAGCACTCGTTCACAAAGACTAAAGCTCCATCAAACCATAAACCATCTAGAGGACACTTAAAGAACCGCCTCATTCGACCACAACAGGAATTGCTCAAAAAAGCGTTTATGACTCAGTCAATGAAAAGAACATTCGAACGGATGAAGAATTTTTGAGAAGAATTCTATTGAAAAAGTAGGATAAGAAGTGTACGAAAGCAAAAACAACTGGACGGCTCACCTGTCATTTTATCACGAACGAGTTTACACGATTCGATTTCGCCGACACTCGAGAACAACGACCGCACCTCCTCCTGGGTCATGCCCTGCGGCAAATAGTTGATGATCAGGTTTGTCTTTGACTCCCCGATTTCCACATTTGGCGCTGTGCAGTACCGTTGGGACGGCACATAACTCTGTAATTGCCATCACTGAATACATAACTGCAGCCATCTGCCGCTTATTGTTTTACTAATAGCCATACTGCACGATCATGTTTTCGTGGCATTCATCTGCTTGATCCAGTTACATCTCGGTTATTCCTACGATTGCAGCATCATTAGTGTTATTCGGGGCTTGAGATTACAGCAGAATTGGACGATTGCCTCAAGTGGCCGGCGTCAAACGGTCCCAAAACAATTTAACATCCCTCGCGACGGCTTTGGATTTGATTAAATCAAGCCGGGGGAAATTTCACACCCACGGAGTGTCCGCGTAATGGCCGGCATTGAACCCTTTGTTGATGCGATTTCGAACGTTACTTACCTTAGTCGGAGTAGCGGTACTGACGAGGGTATGGCTCAGAACCTTGGCATCCATGCCGCAGTTGGATCAGAAGCGGATGGGAATGAATGGGCAGCTGGCGAGGGAGCGTGACGAGCGGAGAGTGCGTGCGACTGAAAACATCCGCGATTAGAGCACACGACAGGCGAGAGACGCAAGGAAAACGGCGAAAAACGGCACGAGACAGCACGCACGACGAGGAGACGCAGCGTCCGAGGGCGGAGTCTGCATGGATATCATGGATAACATATGGCAGGTTGTTGGAAATAAGCTCGACAAAGACCAGAGACGCAGAAGAACAGGTGCATGAATAGCGGGCGGCCGGCCGGGCTGGTTGGTCGGCTGGCCCACCCCACGGGGACGTGGCAGGAGAACAATGGGTAACCGTGGGCCCGAATCCACACCGACATACAGCGACCACCCACCCCCACTCCCCGGCCACAGTCAATCAGCCAGCCAGCCAGCCAGCCACATATTGGCACTACCGCCGACACTCAATTACGTACGGTACGAACCAGTCGTCCCTCCATCCATCGAGGTCGTTCGACCGCGTTTCGCGGCAATTACCTCCCAATTAGGGCCTATGGAGAGCAACGACTGATCCAAATCTCTGCGAGCGTTCAACATCACAGACCAGACCTTTCCACCGCAAAACAGCTGATCGCTATGAAAAAGATGAGCGGCAAGGACAACGCTATGAAATTTCACACTGACTGCTGCGGTGGCACGCCTTGTTCCGAAAGAATGGAAGTACCAACGAAAGAAGTGAGCTTCCCGAGGATGACAAAGGAATGGGTAATGCAGGTGGAAGAATTGAAAATGGGTGGGGATTGCTGAAAGTTTAAGTTTAACGAAAAACAGCGATTAAATAACAGCTGTGATATGAGGCAGTGTAAAATCAGTGGAGGAGAGATTGCATTGGAATATCTGGGATCATCGCGACCACAACCAGATGCGTGATGCGATGAGGGATATTGCGGTGGGAAGTGAAGCGATTCAATGTTCCCCTGGTTTTTTTGCCGAGGAAAAATGAAAGTTGCCACGAGCAAAGTGCAGTGCAAATATTTCGTGCCCTTAAGCGTTCCCAGAGTTTTTATCGACGTCAAAGAGCCACAGATATCCAGCCAGCCATTAACGTGAGAAGAGGGAATTTAATAGCAGATCCGGCCGCTTTTAATTCCAAGTGCAAGCGGATTACGATAATCGCTGGCATCATCATTTAGGATAAAACGGCTCCACCGCTTTGGAGGGCGATAATCGCACGCGATTTGGGTAGATTTACACGAACACGGTAGAACAACTAGAAAGTACGATAGTATTCCAAGAGTAAATCGAGCTGACTAGACGAAATAGCTCGTTGTGGTCGCGTCGGAGCTCCAACAAAAGAGGCACGCCGCACCCGAACGCGCCCCCAGGCGTTCTTCACAGCCTCAGGCCTGGCCCCACGCGAAGGAGAGACACAAATTCCAGAGAGATTTTTAGCGCGCGCGCACGGATAACGCAATTATGCATCGCTCCGTGCTCGCGCGTAACAATGCTTCCGAGGTAATGATTATTCCGCTCGGACGAGTAATCGCGGAAACAACGGGCCTTCCTCCATGCTAAATAAGCTGACAGTGATGAGATGCCATGTCGGGAAGGCAAACAAGCCGGCTGCCCCGTAGGAAGCACGTTCTCGGGGCGCCGTTCCGAAGGGATTTCCATAATGGGTTCACGATAGCTCTGAGAAGACACACGTAATGGCTCTTTGTGTACGGCTCGCTGCCGACGACAAGGTGAGAGGGAGTGTTGCAGCTGTTGCTGCCAACGTGTCAAGCGCAGCGCTCAAACTCCGCGCTATATAATGCTTGACCCGGGTCCATCCGGTTTATCTCCGTGGTTACCCGCGGGCCCTGTGGCGAAATCAGTCAAACATATGCGCTACAGCTGTAATACTTGAGCCGCCAACGCATGCATAATTGAGGTATTCCTGGCCAGAGAACTCCTGGACTAACTCTATCTGATCAGGCTGAACAGAGAAAAAGCCTTGGAACACTGCACGATCAGATGCGTGGTGAATGAAAGGATGGATGGTGAGGTGGGACGGCTCATGTGACTGATTCCGACCAGTCGGTGTTGCCGCTACCACTGAATTATGCAAATGCTAATCCCCGTATGTGTACCCCTACCTAAGTATGTATGTAAATCCACATACCAGTATAGCGATCGGCCGATAGCGAAATGCGCTTGGCGAGCTCAATTTGATGGGCTGTAAAAGTCACGAATTAATGGAGCGCGAGAGTCAATTGGCGTCCATGCCTTTGCTCTCTTTGTGGCCAATTAATGATTCAGTTGGCGTACGAGGATTCGCTCGATGTAGCCTCAAACTCGGCACAGCTGGTAACGAATCAGAAAAACGAGGTCGTTTTTCTAGGCGAGTCTTGTTTCAAATCATACGAACTCGTCCACGTCGTGAGGACAGCGGCACTGCTGTGAGAAAAACCAACGGAATCCGGTCTCATCTGGGGCATATGTGGCAAATGACACCGAGACGTCCATTTGAGGCAATTTGAAGAGATCTCTGGACTTCCTCCCCGACCGAAACTGCAGTGGACCTGTCACAGTCAGAAATCTATAGGTTGTTCTGGTACCACATTTTCCTCTCCGACTTCACATGTCCTATAAAAACCCACACCGACCAGCTGACCTGTTTCAAAACTTTACAGCCCTGCGGAGGTAAGGAGTTGGGTATGGATTTTAGAGGGGCGGAGTTCGAATGAAATGAAGTTAGAGATACATTTTCCCGATGAACAGGCGTCGACGAGAGCTTCGACGTCACACAGGCAGGGCGAGATTTAATAAGTATTCGTTCATTCACAAAGCAAAAGATAAAAGTGCTTCGGTAGCTTTTTTACAATGGCTCACGAATGAATGGCGATAATATGAACTAGTCATGCATGTTACAGGAAGTGACAGCCGAGGCTCCCTCTATCCAATCATTAGCTGCGACTGAAAGCGACACGTCGGCTTGGGCAAAGCGATACCGTAGGCGCCTCCATAATCGCCCGATATCCGCTCAAGCATCGATGGACGCGATTTTTCGGGTGAAATTCGAGAGCTCCGTTCGGGAAAGACGAGATGTGCTGGACGGGCGATCGACTCGAAGCTTCACCATTGCCTGCTTTCACGGATACGAATCGGGGAGGGGTAACCGAAAGCCGAATGAGACCATGAAGGGTGGTTAGTCAATCGTCTCTAATCTGGAGAGCCCCGATTCCGAGGCATAGCCGCTATCAGTGACAATTATGCTAGAATGGCCGAGAAAGAAAAAGCTAAGTGGTCCCAAGAGGCCGTAAAAAACCGCGTCCGAGAACGACGAACGCCAATGCTGCATCATTTTCAAGAATTCCAGCGCAATCAATGGCGGAAAAGTCTTTGAGAGGCGATTAGGACCGCTTGGAGGAGGAAGTATTAATTCTCAATGAACTTTTAAGCCCTCTTTATTTGAGCTTTGACTTCAAATTTGAGTGAAAATTCGATGAATTGCGGATGGCAGGTGATGGCAATGGCTTTCGCAATAATGAATGAGTCAGTGAACAAATAAAAACAAACAAAGGCCCCGAGCAGATGGAAATTTGTACTACAACAACCGAAGAAAAAAGTTCTCGAAGTACATCGGAGCGGTTTCTAGGAAGTTTTCTCTGAGGATAGGATTCCCACGAAGTGATGTAATACATCCTCTTTTTAGAAAACATTAATGGAATTCATCGATTTTTGTGGGATTCCGACAGATCATGGGGTAATTTCAATATATTTATTTGCCCGCGGCCTCCCTTGAACTAATTGAATATCGTGGAATAATAAAAGGTCATCCATTCTCCACGCTCGTGGTAGCCGTCATGGTAAACGGCTTCATTTCCCAAAACCAGGCAAAGGGGTGCTTTCAAAATCGGCTTTGCTGTTATTCTATCCCATTTCCTCTACCCATCCTCTCTCCCCTCGACCCGTTCCTCTGCTCCTCTCGCAACGACCAATAATCGTGATTATTCATGAAGGATGACCGGAAGTGGTTGCGCGGCCGTTATGAGCTGCCGAACCTTATTGTCTGTGAGACACAACGGAGACCCGGTTATTATATGTAACACCCCGACCAGGGGATATGAATAGGGTTCTGGTAGCACATGCTCTGTTACAAAACAATCGCATCGCGATATTTATCCCTGACAGTCTCTGGCAGGTGTTTCTATTGGGATCGAGGCGAAAAGTGCAGAAAACAGATAGCGTTACTTATTTGAATAAAAGGATAAAAAGGATAAAGCATTTGCCGTTGATCAATCCCTTTTTGGGATGCGGCACGCATTCTACTTCCATTTGTACATTCGGCGTTTGAATGCGATGTGGCCTATACAATGACTTGCGGGGGCCAGCCGATGTACAAGTCAGTGTTTTTATCCTCCCAGACAAGTCTGGTACCAATTAACCGACCCCGGAGGGATGGAAGGCTTGGTTGGCCCGGGCGACTCACGACCCAGGATTTGATCCCCGGACCGCTCAACGACCAGGATTTGATCCCCGGACCGCTCGCGTGGTAAGCGTGCCACTTGCCACTACACCACTGCCGCTCTTATTTTGAAAATATTCGATTATTTACGCATACAATCGTCCTCTTCAGTAAATCGATTGTATGATTTTTTGGCAAAAATTGTGGTTTCCCCCTCAATAAAAGGTACATCCACGATAAAAATGGACAATTGAAAGACGGGGAAACTTTAAGATATAGCGGAGGAGGACGGACACGCAATTCGCGCCCCGGCGATCCAGCATGGCCTTCCCCGCGCCGCTATTAGCGCGCTTTTGACGCGGTCCGCCCCTGTCGTTGTCTGAGCCTCTAGCGGTCTAGCGGAGGGAACTTAAGCATTGAAGAGGGCAGCGCCGATGAGCCGCATAAATGCTGAAATCAACGGGCAAGGAAGTGATCTCGAAGGTTCTAGGGTCCGTTTTTCGGGGTTGTTGTTTCGTGCATCACACCATCTCTAGCTTACTAGCTTATTTCCAATGGGCTTCCTTCTCATCGTGAAATCCCCCTTTGAGTTGAGCTATTCATAAGAGGTGCATTACATCAGAGGAGAACAACAACGGGATCGGCTTTGATGAAACACTTTGTGAAGCTTTGTCTGAAAACTGTCTCTGATTGCCACTACGACTGAGTGGCAGGATGCACGACGCGTCCAAAAAAAGAACATCAAAAAAGATGCATTACTCTTCACCCTGTTTCCATTCCCTATTCGACTGCCTTTTAGAATTTTGAAAGCGTTTCATTGGGTAAGGGGTACTCGAAGCTATATGCAGATTTATGACCACACACATCTCCTACCTATCAATCTTTCCACAGAAGGCATAAACATCCAACCTCTTTGGTGTGAAATAGAACGCTCAAATGTGTGGAAGAAAACTCGACTTCCAAGCCATGCAAGTGGTTGCTGCAGTTTTTATCACAGCACCTTCCCCGCGTTGGCTCGGTATTTCTTTCCAAGTACGATTCATTCTCTTAGAGACGGCTCCTACACTCCCCAAAGGTAAGGACCAGAATCAAATTGATGTGATAACCCCTCAAGTGTGAAAGTATGGATCGTAAGTGGACAAATTCAGAAAAAAAAGAAAAATGTTAGGAAACTCAAGAAGCCCAAGCCTTCTTGTTTTGTTTTGTGCGGAAAAGTTTAATGGTAACAGGCAGACACGGAGATGAGAGGTACTTTTGAGATCGTAGGAGAAGTAGGAGGTAGGAGAAGTCCGAGTAGAGAGAGAGCATAGCAGAGCAGATCAACATTGCGATACAGAAGATACGGAATTATGGGAGGACCCGGATAGTTTTAGTGAGATATGAGTCCTTAGAAGCGTTTTAATCACGGTTTTGAAGTGCGAGGTGGCGCGGCCTCTGCAGTGGCGGACCACACAGCCCTATCAGTGAGGCTGAACCTGGACCATGCCTCCTTG
>MU871270.1:4938-23573 GCA_036418205.1 Ostertagia ostertagi
CAATGAAACGATAGGCGACGCTTCAGGGATACGAAGATACGGGTGCTCCCTTTGATAAGCCGCCACGTACCCTGAAGCGTCCCACTTTCGGCAATCAGCTATACCTACGTAAGGCCGCGTTCATAGTTCGCGACTCGGGAGATTAGGATAGTAGGCGACAGGATATTAGGATAGTAGTAGAGTAGGAGATTGCGCTGACAAGATTGGATACGTATCGATTGAAATCGCTGGAGAGTAGTAGATTGGGCGACTTCAAGCGAATAGATCAATACATATCTAATCTTGTCAGCGCACTATCCTAATCTACTACTATCCTAATCTCCTACTCTACTACTATCCTACTATCGTAATATCGCAATCTACTACTCTCCGCGATTTCAATCGATACGTATCTAATCTTGTCAGCGCAATCTCCTACTCTACTACTATCCTAATCTACTACTATCCTAATCTCCCCGTCAATACATATGTTTTTCATTGTCGCGTACTATCCTAATCTCCGGAGTCGCGAACTATGAACGCGGCCTGAGAGACGTAGGAGAGGTTGCAATGGCAGCCTACTAGATGATACTGTTACCGTCCGATTTTCCTTTTGGAGTACACCTCAAGCACGCGTATCTTCGAAACTTATAGTATCGTATCGTCCAAAGAATCACGCTTAGCCAACCATTATCTATCTCTGATCTTAACGATTGATAACGATAACAGCTTAACCCTGGAAGCCGTGGTGATCGCTTCCTTCAACGTTTGTTTCTTAAATACACATGCACAGTTTTGTAAACACAGAAATTAATACAGTGCAATGACTTTTTTGGGAGCTACGCACCCTGGCCGGTAACGTGAAGCCAGGACTCGCTTTTAGAGGGACTCCAATTGTCGTGTTAGGAGTAGTTTCCAGTAGTGAGGAACACAAAGTCTCTATACTTGCGTCGAATTCTGCCCTCGAACAAGGTCCCCTTGCTCAAGGAACTCTCGGAATTGTGGTAGTACCATGCGACTACGGGAGGACTGAAGGGTTAGACATTTCAGCTCTCTTTCAGCAGTGCTAAGGCTGCTCTGCATTCAGCAGTTCGCGTATTCATCTGATGACATGCACCCCTTCATAATTGGCTGATGCTTCAACATGAATTATTCACGTAGTGAGTATGATAATATAGCATCCGAGCTACCTTTGGACCTTGTTGCTGAAGCAGGAGTCAAGAGCTCTCTCGAGAGTTATATCTGGAATGCTGTGTTATGGGCAATTTCAACAAAAACAAGCTTTTCCCCTAGAAACGCAGTACGGGATTGAGTAGAAAAAAAGGCCATATCTTTTCAATGAGAGCGAGTTTGTTTCACGGCCATCTGTTCAGTCATCACTTCTACTATAGAAAAATTATGGTCTTGACGCGCTTGGACTTATTTCTATATTGACGACAGCGCGTGCGGTTTTTTTGATCGCGTAGGAAGGGCTCACTTTGACAGCGCAACCTCTTCCTTCCATCAATGGATTTTAAGGATTGAAACACTCACATGAGCCCTCGAATACATTTCAACAACTTTCAATGGATAAGAACCAATAGAATTGCCAACCATAACTAAGTGGCGCCGTTCTGCTCTTGCGGTGGTGGACTGTGCCTTTGGTGGAGACGATCTCCTCGAAACGTCAGGCTGCTAATAAAGTCTCCACTAAAAATCTCGTTGGCAGAAGAATAGCGCTATAACTGCAACAATGCCGAGGCTCTACGAAGAGAGAAGTTGGAGTGTGATCAACAATGTACCCGCCGAGACACTTGTCTCCAGGATCACTAGACTAGACAGAAGGCCAGAAGTTGTCTAGGGCAGGACTCTATTCAAGGGAGTGTTATGGCTATAAAGCTGCCATGGCGGTATGTATGTCTGTCTGTCCACCCGGAAAATGAAGTGAGTGATAAGGCAGCTAATGGAATAAACAACCCCAGCAGAATTGGGTAGCTTGCAGGACTTGAGCTATCAATGTTTTGTAATAGGACCAGTTTAGCTCCGCCCGCTACCGCGCGCATTGATAGAACTGACAATCGATGAAGCTTTAGGTTTCACCGCTAAATTATAGCTGCTTCGTTAAATGTATTACTGTTGCATAGGCTGCCCATCTTGGCTGTATCTCACTGTTTGATAAGCGCAGTGAAGTGCACAGCTAAAGTGATGATGTAAACAACCACTATGCGTCGAGTATCGAAACGTAATTTAGGTGCAGTAATTGATTACTTCAATTATTCAGAGCATCCATTTCTCAAGAACTCTGAAGGTGTAGCGTTCAAAAGTGTGGCTTGAGTTATACAACGCTGTATGAAAATGATAATTTGAATGTGAACGGTATTATGTCTGCAATCAAGTGCTCTCTAAATTTTCTATTTCAAGTGCACTCTACGTTCGTGCGCATATCGATACTATCAGTACTTATCAGTCGTTATCACTTTGTGACCCCCACCAAATATGTTCCCGTCCCACCCCCTATATCATGCCCCAAAATCAGCTCCTGACGACTGCTGCGAAGCGCACTATGAATTTCGTGAAATTTGTGTTTCAGCGCCTCTTATCTGCTCTTATCAGTCGTTATCACTTGGTGACCCCCACCAAATATGTTCCCGTCCCACCCCCTATATCATATCAAAAAATCAGCTCCTAACGACTGCTGCGACGCGTGCTATGAATTTCGTGACACACACATAAAACAGACAGGACAATTAGCATTTTTATATTATGAGTTCTGGTGGTAATTGTTGGATAACACCTCGGCGACGATAAGAGCACCCAGCTAAAGAGCGGACTATTCCGGTCATATGCGACATTTCGTTGTGCTTGCGGTGTAGGTGCTGGAATGGTAGGGGTTGGGAAAGGATGGGGGTAAATGGGAAAAGGGTGGTATCGGGGTAGGCGAAACGCCAACGCCTAAAGTGCAGTTAGGTATTGAAATTGTTGTTTACGTCATGGCGCATTTGATTATGGGTGGTGTCCTATATAAACTCGTTTTTTGATACGCATAGCGTACTTAAGAATAATCGGTGTTGGGTGTTACAGGTGGAAGGGGTACCACAGAGGGGAAGAAGTAAAAAAATTCATTCTTAACACGTTGACGACGAGCGATTTTTTCCTTGTCGCGCGCATGGGACGAGGCGTTTTTTGCATGCAAAGCGCCGGTAACAACAGGGCAAAACTTATTTTGTAGCTCTGTAAAATCTCGAAATGCACAAAATGCCTTTGACTAGAGTACTCCATACACGTTTAGAAACAAGTAAAAATTATTACTACTGTATGCTGGGTGAAATTTCGACGACATCGCTTGGCATGTTTTCAAACCTGCATGTTAGAATAGGTTCTGAAGGCGCAATTTCACACATTCTTCTTTTTTATTATTAATATGAGCTATCTTAGGAATGGATATCAGGATCGCTGGTTGATCAACATCTGAATTTTCTACAATTTTTCACTCAAGCATGACGCAAAAAAACTTTGCGTACCTGACGGGAATGAGATTTTGTTTGACTTGTTATCCTTGTTCTTCATGATCGAGAGAATTAAGCGAGTCATTTCAAAGGTCAAAGAAGTTGTTTTGTGAAATATTTGGCAGTTGATGGACTGGATAGGTACTTTTGTCTTGCCTATGAGTAAGACTGAGCCTACTTGACCATCATGGGAACCTAAGGCTAGAAATGGATTTCTACTGACGGAATTGACTAATTAGTAAAAGTGTCGAATAGCGTGAACTAAATTTTAGTATGAGTATTTCAGTTTCGATGGCACGAGTGGGATACTTGTGTGATGATTCAAGGGACAGACTGCACTTTCTGCCCCTGTAGAAACTAATTTGCGGAATAAACTATCCAGGAACTAGAAAGATCATAATTCGCAAACAAGTGTAGTAAGTTAGGACACTGAAGTAAAAGTTGAAATAGAAAAGTTGCGGATTCCATCTAAATTTGCTTACTTTCAAGCTGTCGGTCACCATTGACCGACATCGTCCCATGTGAACAGACTGCGTCGTCAGCTATGGAGCCGAACATCAGTCGGCCAACGTGGTTATTAAATTAATTTAAAAATATACAAAATTAAACTAAACTAAAAGTAAATTTAGTAGAAAAAACACTAAAGTGTTTTTTTTTTCTACTGAATGAACATTTCTGAAGGAAAGCTTCAAAAAAATTGTAGAGAGCATAAAGAATGTAGGGCTTCGGGAAGGTTTGTGCGCGATGCGAGCATTTCTTTGAGAGGCACAAGGCAATCTTTGGTATGCGAGGCCAAATTATTTTAGTACACAAAAATGGGAGTCACTACGAGCTGTAAATGATGGGCTTGGAATTAGAAATATATGGCGCATTTCAAAGAGTGACAATCGCTTTGTCTCTTCCATTCTTTTTTTCGATAAAATTTGCCATAGTGAAGCAACAGGCTAAAAATATCGTTCAAAGTAGTTTTGTCAATTTATTGTCCTTGCTCATTCATTGCATGAACCCCATTTTAATACGCTCAACAACGCTAAGAGAGGAAAAAGGGCATAAAGATTAATTGGACCACATGTTCCTGCAGAACATCTGCTCCGGCTGTTTCGTCTTAGCGGAAGGATCGAATAAAAGTGGCAATATTAGATCTTCTTCATGTTTTTCAAGAAAATATTGTGAAAAGTATGAAGCCTGGAAGGCTTCCAGCCAGGGTCACAGTGTGTCTCGCCGATTGCAGAGAGGGGGATCGTTCCCCCTGGTTTTTGTGGCTGCAGTATGTGCTAGGATGGAGAAAAAGGAGAAGGTGAATAAATAAATGACACAAGAAAATAGATAAAGGATAAAGCATTTGCCGTTGATCAATCCCGTTTTGGGATGCGGCACGCATTCTACTTCCATTTGTACATTCGCAGTGGCATTTGAATGCGATGTGGCCTATACAATGACTTGCGGGGGCCAGCCGATGTTCAAGTCAGTGTTTTTTATCCTCCCAGACAAGTCTGGTACCAATTAACCGACCCCGGAGGGATGGAAGGCTTGGTTGGCCCGGGCGACTCACGACCCAGGATTTGATCCCCGGACCGCTCGCGTGGTAAGCGCGCCACTTGTCACTACACCACTTCCGCCAATAAAATAGAGATAAATGAGAAAAACTTGGAACACCAGTAGCGTCAGCAGTCACATACCCTATCCCCCACTCCCTCTCCCCACTCCCGCCCTGCACGGCAGTTTTGAAGGGAGTTTCTGTGCGGGGTTGAAGTGCACCACCTGGTACCAGAATACAGAATCAAATAATATGCTTTGGATGGGGACAGACATAATGGTGGGAGTGGTGGCGGTGACGGGATGATGGCGGTGACGGGATGATGTGACCCCTTAGAGGAGAACGCAAATTTCTAAAATTGACCACTCGTCACGACTGACCCTGAATCCAGCTAATTATTACTGCTTTTCTCCCACAAGTCCAACAAACTCTAATATCCTTTTTGACCAATAAATACTTCGCAATTTATGCCCACTGTAGTGGGATAGCTCGAAGGTGAAGATTGCATGAGATAGTAGGCGGAGCGATCTTAGGCATGACCACAACTGCGCTTTTCACTCCGCCTCAGACTGTTCCCACGTAAGCATGATCTACGGTATGATTTCTATTGAGAGGGAACTCACGGAAAGAAAAACTTTTTCAGGACAGCTAGTCGAAAGTTTCACATTCAGCAAAACACTATCTCAAATAATAATCCGCCCCTGGCTTGACTCAGTTATTCTTCTAATCTCAGTGAGGCTATTCTTACCCCTTTCTGAGATCACGGTCATCAGTCCAAGCTACAGGTGTGGAATGGAAATGTATTCCTCAGCCTGACCCATCACCTGATTTCAATCGCCTCCTCTTGCTGACCGCGCCTTTAATAAGTACTGCTGCGAATCAGAGCCTTCACATAGTCAGCGCTGACGAGCTTTTACAATGGTTTTCATGCTCACTCTTACCAGAAAGGTCTTTCGAGGGGTGCCATGCTTTTTCAAATGGTCTTTGCATGATATAGGGCACATGCGGGAACCACAGAACCATGGTTAATTTTTCCTGAACGGCCCTCTGAATACCAGAAAAGGGGGTCCCTAGTTCGATTCCTCGTGGTGACAAATTTTTGCATTCGAGTTGACGTTTCCAAAATTCGCGCAAAATGGAGTTAGCATGAACAGTGAATGTCATATTCATAATTGGACCGTTACTAACCACGTCAGCACCCTTTTCGTATTCTTCCTATTCTATTATTATTTCTATTATTTATTCTATTATCTATTTTCGGGATCTCCTTTTCTGGTATTCAGAGGGCCGTTCAGGAAAAATTGAACCATGGTTCTGTGGTTCCCGCATCTGCCCCTATATCATGCAAAAGACCGTTTTCAAAAAGCTTGGCACGCCCTGAAGACCTTCCTGTTTAGAGAAGTGTAGGCGCAAAGAACAACACATGGTATGAATCACGGGTCGAAGGGAACTGGGCAGAGGCGACTTGTCCGCCTTTAGTTAGATGCTCTGAATCTTAGATGCATTTCCCAAATCCTCTTTGCAGTCTCATTCTACCTGAAACCCTGTTTGACTCGCCCCGAAAAAACAGCTCCACTGCGCAACAATTGTGGAATTATACAGCATGGCTAGGAAGAAATTCCGTAATTTCCACAAAAGGGCCCGAAATTTCGCAGAGTTTCGTAAAAGGCGTTATGTGTTGGTATGAAAAAAGATCTGCTAATTTTTCCCAGTGATTCCCTCTACTCCAACTAGATAAGAGGCTACCCCAGTACGATCCCGTCCTACTGAGGAATGTCTCTCGTTGGCTCACCCTTACCCTTACCGGGTGGGCGGAGTCGTTGGGCTAAGTGCGCATTCCCTATTGGTGTAGGCGGGATTCACCAATGGTGCTTCATATCTTTAAAGACGCATACAGGTAATTAGGTGTGCATAAAATATTTTTATTGATTCGTCCATTACTAATGAATTGGATCAGAAATTCACCGATTTTCGGTGGCGCTTTAAACTGAAATCTTCGGAATACCGCCAGGAACTCAAGATTTCTATGGAATGCTCTTTTGTTAGGTCATGTTCGCCATATGTCATTCTGCTTCCGCATAGCTCAAGTCTCTGGCGCATACGAAAGGGCAGGACGGACAGCGGACTCGAAGAGATGGGCGTGGAAGCCGATGTTCTTTGTCTTCATCAACCGCTTTCAAACTTCTCAAAGGCTCTCAATCAATCCGTTTCTCGTCGCTCGCTTTCCTCCCCTCAGCTCTGGAATTAAATAGTTCGCATCACATTAATTCCGGACCTAAATGCACTTATTTGGAACACTCAGGTCCTATCCGTTGAAAATGGGCGGGCAGCAAATCATCTGTCCTTTCGTAGGACGCAAGTAGCCGTTGTGTGAGGCTTTAATTGGATTCGCACATGAAAGTAATGGTTGCACGAGCCCGCTCACTGAAGGAATTGATCTAAACCCCTGGGCCCCTGCTGGGTCTCAAATTTAGCCCATAACGAGCGTTCTTGCGATGGCGTGCGGACTTGTCATGCACCGCTTCCGGAGAACGGCAGTAACAGACAGAGACAATTGAAAGAGTTGCCTCTTCCTGTTCTCGTCCGAAACGCGCCTTGTTGAGCTATCTTACTTACGCTCGCGGTGAGATCAGGTAGACTAACCAATTCAGGTAGTGTCGTAGATGTGCCGTTCTTCGCCCCAAAAATAAACTGGTGTGCAAAACTTAAGGACGAGACAGATGAAGTATCATAACCTTTTGATAGCTTTGTGGACCGTTTAACGGTTCCTGTTAACTGCTTTCTTTAGTGCCCTGTGACAGCTCTTTGTATGTGTGGTTAGGTTCCATAGAGTCATGTTACGCGCCAGTAACACGTCGTTGGAAAAGCTACGTTCGTCCCTAAGTTTTGCACACCAGTGTACGATACGGCATTGCCATATCTGTTTGCCTTGTCCCTTATTTTGTGCGCTCCTACGGCTCGCTGCGCATCGGTGAGGTGACCGCGGTCTCTCGGACTACGTACTCGATCGCCTGTCTCATCTATCATTTTCGCTCACTGCCTCTTCATCATAGCTAAGAGAACGAGGCAGGCCTTCAAATTTGATGTTTCTGAGATTTCTTGTTCACTTTCCTTCTCTGCTGATCCGCTTGCAATCTAGTTTTCACGCGCAATAGCCATACCTAATTGATTATGGCACATGTCTTCATATTGGCCAATTACTGAATATTTCAGACCTGATTATTTTCCCTAACACACGAACTGGTGAAGTACTGAGATGAACGGCTCCTCTTCGAAGTTCTTCACAGATTTAGTCTGACATTTCACTGAGCTGTTCTTCAGAAGTTATCTCAGGATCCTATAACTATGGCTCTTTACTGTCTCTTATTACTTAGCCGGGTATGTCTCTCTTTAGCCTAAAAATCCTCATTCCTAAATTTATTATAAACCAGTTCCCACCAACCATATATAATCTGTTACCTTTATTTTTCTCTGTGTGACAGATGTGCTATTTCATCGAAAGGCACCTCGAAGACTGAGCCGGGTTTTTATCGAGAATTTCTCCATGACTGTGGATTCGGCTAGAAACTTGTCTTCAGGGGTAATTCGACCCGTAGAACACGAATATCACATTTGTTTACCGCTAGAACGCCTGGCGCTCGCGTCAGAAGCGCCGGCGCCAAAAGGCGCCAGAACATCTCGGATCACCCAAATTCGCTGGAAACTTGTCTTCAGAGGTATTTTGACCCGTAGAACATGAATATCACATCAGTTCGTTGCGAGTGAGCCAACTGTTGTGATAGCGCCAGCGCTTGTGGCACTGAGCGTTGTTGCGCTAAACCGGTGTGGTATTCGTGTTCTACGGGTCGAAATACCCCGGAAACAACTTTCTAGCCAAATCCTTAGTCATGGACGAATTTCGATCAAAATCCGGCTCAGTTCTTGAGGAGTGGGGCAGTAAAGGGTAAATAGTGCCGATCAGAAAACTTGCATGATTTAGTGCACACCTTACCTCCCGTTATCATTTGTTACCAACTGCTATCACCTTGTATCCATCCCTAACCATGTATCAATTGCGTACCATTCCACACACCCTATGTAGTTCAAGGCGAACGGCGGAACCAAACTGATGATACTGGCATTCCGATTTTCTTTACCAGCCTCCACCAACTCTTATCAGTATCCATCACCTGCTCATTGGGTTCATCCCCTTTCCACTCTACATTAAAGCTAAGAAACGCTTCAGCAATCACACGAACATTCTGAAGAAATCGGCTGCACTGCATTTTTGCCCTTTATCAGCCTTTACCACTAAGGAGCAATTCTTATCACCAATAGCAAGACTTTTGAAGTGCCTGGATAAATAGATCCACATCTACGTTCTTGTCCACGTTATCCATTCATTTTAAAGCCTTGCCAATAAAAGAGGAAGAAACTATGAATTCTCGATCAACCCTAGCCACTAGTAGGTCACTTTCCGCATTATTATACAGTGCGTACAAAAGTATGTGGACACCCTGGAATCGATTCTCAGGGGTCAGCTAAAGGCTTTTATGTCATGAAACCTCCACCATTCAACTCCTAGTGGTCGATAACCTACAATGATATTTTCGGCAAAAGATTTCGTTCTAACTTAGCGAACTATTTTTCATGGAAAGTTTTTTTCTTTGTATCAAAATTATGTGGACACTTTTGAAAAACGGCAATATCTTCAGAATCTGAAATCGGTAGGCCTACCAAAGTTTCTAGTAAGTTGAGCCATTCTGTTTGGCATGCTATGAATGGGGTCTGTAACTCTTTCAATGACGTAGAGACCGCGAACCACGATACCTCTACGTTTTCAATAAGGATGAAGTCTGAGGAATACGCTAGCCGACTTGCCAATCAAAGCCGTTGCGTTTAGCATTTTTCCAAATGGAATGGTGTCAGGGACCTCCCCTGCAAAACAAAGTGATTTGCGACCATGACTTTTCGAAAAAGGTTGTAGCCGGGACTCAAGCACCTCATTATAATCCTAGTCGTCTACCTGACATGTTGGCAAGCCAAACTTCAATGTCCCCCTCCTTTTGGAACCACCCCAGACCTTTGATGAACATCTTCCGAATTGTCTCTTCGAGCACATGCGGGTCCGACCAAAGTCTACTCCAAAACCTCAAAACCCAACAATAGCAAGGAATTGAGCTTCTTTCTGCCAGTCGAGTTGGTCTATGAGAGAAATTTCACAGAAAGTCTTTTATACTAATTTTACCATTTCCACGAAAGCGCTGTCTGTGTGGGTTCAAAGTATCATGTTGTGATCCTTTTTTGAGTGGGAATTCCAACCTTGCCAACCTGAACCCGCATTCATATACAAAGCCTTCTTCATCTTCTTTCGTGTCGTGTGCTCAATTGATTGAATGAGACACCGATTGGTCTTTTTTAAGATCGGGAAGATCATTTATGCGTAAAGTTGAGTAGTACGAAAAGAAATTTGAGTTAAATTAAAGGACGAATTTACGATGGAAAAGCAACCCATTCCAAATTGAGGTAGAGATGGTGAGTAGTACCAGAAAGAAAGCGAAACCACGAAAAACGGCCCAGAACCGGAGAAATGGGACCCCTTCCTTGTCCGTTGATTTGAGCATTGATGGGACTCTCATCGCTTTGCCCTCTTCAACCCTACGCTCTCTCAGCTATCTAATCACTCGCCACCTATTGTACTACGGCGAGTGATCAGACGATCGGTGGGCGGAGATCGCCGAACTCGCCAACTTTGAGCCATGCTAGATCTCAGAGGTCAAATCTTTCGATGCCGATTCGTACCAGATCAAAGCATCAAGTCTACGCAAAAGATCAGTACTCGTGTCTGTCCGCACCCTCAAGAGATTCACCGCTCTCCCCACTAGGCGATTTCTCCCTTCTTCGACCTTCGTTCTTTCCGTGCAATCCTCCTTTAAGACTAATTCTTTTTTCTCTGTTTTGAATAAAGTAGCGATTGAGAACAACCCTCAGTCAAGGTCGAGAGCTTAGCATCAGGATTTCGGATTTCTCTCCAAACCTACGAGGACGCATGACTGGTTGACGTGCTATTTCGCAATAGGAAGGTTCAGAAGCATGGGGATCCCATTTCTGTGCTCGGTCTTCTTCAGAAAAACGCTTGCCGTGAAGAGGAATGATGCCAGAATAAGTAACGAAAGGAGAAGTAAAAATAGGTTAGAAATCGATGCAGCAACTTCATCTGCCTCAGGGTGTCCATAATTTTGATACAAGAAAAAACTTTCCATGAAAAATAGTTCGCTAAGTTGGAACGAAATCTTTTGCCGAGAATGTCATTGTAGGTTATCGACCACTAGGAGTTGAATGGTGAAGGTTTCATAACACAAAAAGCCTTTAGCTGACTCCTGAGAATCGATTCTAGGGTGTCCACCTACTTTTGGTACGCACTGTATTAATCGGTAATATTCGATCACGGGTAGAAAGGAAAAGGGATGAATAAAGTGGGAACAAACTACGGGTCTAGAACAAATTAATTGCAACTGAATTCTTTCGGCCTTACTATCATCGAAGCGTAGCAGTGAATTCGGTTGTGGTCATCTTTCTTATCGCTTACACCCTCATCGGAGGTTATATATTCCTTCATTTCGAGCACGCTTATGCAAAATATGTGAAAATGAATGACACGTTAGCGAAGAAAGAATGCATTGAAACGCTTTTGTCCAGGTCAGGTTATTTGGATTTTATTTTTTTTTTTTTGTTTTTATTTATTTGACAAGTAGGTGTTTAGGTGTACTTGCTGTAGGTCAAACGCAGTTATCCTACACAAGCAATGAAATGCCATTTTATCGCCTGAATCATTTTATAGGTTCAAAAAAGCGTAATGGATTGGGCCGTAGTAAAATTTGTATTTCATACTATGGGAGATACGTTCAAAAAAGAGCCGAAGATGATCAGAGGTAGTGAAGCAATTTCATTTACCCCGGTTCGTGCCCGTCCTGGATTTCTTTTAGGGGATGCGCCGCATCCTGCGACAGCACCATAATCAATGCAATGACTGACAAAATTACCGAACAAGTGAGAATTGACTAGATTGGTTAGTCAGTATCTGAGTTGCCCCATGCACTCACATGGAATGCCTTAATTTCGTATTCGGCCATCTTTCTACTTTTTCTCTCGCAATTTTCAGATGGCCTCCCTGCAAACTTTGCGGCAATTTGTCCTCATAAGATCGTTTCAGAGAGACAGCCGTCGTTTTCGTGTTCTGGCGTCATTTCTCTGGCAGCCAACATCCTGAAGAAGTGTTTTGAAGAAGGATTTTGCATGTGCAGTGCGATCCAATCTCTTCATGGGGAGGACTCATTATGTCTGAGATCGTTTTCGTGATAATATGTTTATAGAGGGGGGCCTTGCAGATTATCTTTGCTCTCCGACAGCTCGCCCCTATCTTGAAAGCAAGCATCGGCTTCACAGCTATACAAAACATCAATCAGAGTAAGGTTTGCATTTTTTTGAAAGCACGTGTATGTAAATAAGTGGCAGTAAGGAGAAGGCCCCATAGAGCCACTTGGTGAGATCAAATTCCACCCAGCCACTCATTCATTTTGACGGATGTGGTTTTGTGGCGAGTGGCGTCGCTTACCACCGGCAGCTTGGATTTTGGAACAAACCTCGCCCGTGAAAAAACGCTTTTTGTATCTTTGTGGTTGATTGTTGGTGTGAGATTCGTCTGAAATAAAGGCACTGGGGCACACTGTGTCTTATATTCTAGCTTAACACGTTGACGACCGCGCTATTTTTCGCTGTCTGGCGTGTGGGACCGCGCGCATTATTTTTACCGCGCGCATTATTTTTTGCCGCGAGACAGACGTGTGCATGGATCATGTACAGGCGCAGTGACCGAAAGGGCTGTTGGTATGACTTTTTACAACGGTGTCGAAGTGTAATCTTTATCTTTGTTGGGGCCAATCATTCACCAGTTTACTGAGATTCTGAACGGCTAGGAATGCATGGTGCATTACCAAATTGATTGCGTGTATCATTTTATTATTTCATTTAGACATCATCCTTACAGTAAGCTGACCGTAAATCGGTCGCCCATCCATATTTGTAGGGCATTTTTGGTTTTTTAGACAGGAACCCAGTGACCAAGAGTACTTTTAGGGCTTGTATCCCAAGCATACCCTAGATAGCCACTTCCCTGTGCAGTAGGGCGAAGGGGCCCTTCATTTTTAGGAAACATTAAACTTAACAGTTCCAGTCCACCGAATTCGACTGTTTCGATAAAGATGATGAAATTCTTCCTCCATACGTCATTCCACAGAATCAGAACAAATAAGAATAAGTAATAGAGTAGTAAATAATCCATGAAGAAAACCATTATGCTGCGCAATCCTTTTCTCTAGTGTTTCGTGAGCCGAAGTATTTACACCTATTTCGGGACCGCGATTTCGAGTGTACGGGAAGCGATTTCGCGCGGTGATGCGGAGAGTGTCTCCTGCTAGGTGCGATCCCTCGGTTTTAGAAAGGGTCCTTCAAAACGCAAGTTCTACGGTTTTGGGATTATTAAAAAATTTAGTAGAAACTTCACATTGTTAGAGGGGATTCAGGACTCGCATAATTTGGATATTTAGAAACTGAAATTTCTCGTGCTCTTCAAAACTCAAATTGAGTTAGGTAATCTCATGGCTGAGTTTATGCAGAGTGCAAAAAGCAGAACAACGCTGACTTCTTTTACACCGCTCCAGTTGTTTGTGAAAATTAAAGGAATAATATGAAACAGATTACCGTATAATGTATAAATGTACATGCTTTCCTTATAAAGTTCAATGAAAAAGTAAGTTTAAACTTAAAAACTTTTTTGGAGTATTTGCTCCCACTTAGGACAAATTTCAGAGAATCTTCAGCTGATCCATATTTTACCTGATTCTCGATTGCTTGCAAATCCCCAATTTCGTGAAAAAAAAACATCAAATCCCCAAGTTGGAGAGGATTCCCTCTTTTATGGGCTTTTGATCCTATATTTCCGTAAATTTGGTCGCAATTTTAAAAACCTCCCGGCCGCTTTATATTGAGTGAAATATTCGCCAATTTTGCGGGTTATCAGAGATGGACGGCATCGGGCAGCGGCCAAAAGTTAAACGATACGCGTCCCTAGAGGCTCTGGATGTGCAATGCTAAGAGATTGATCGACTTTTGGTTTGAGAGTTTCAGAAAATGACAAATGACTGAAGTTTTCATGCAGATTCGTATGTATACCATATCTTCAGGTTACGGTAAGGTGGAGCCACGAACACCAAATGGCCGGATATTCACGGTTATCTATGGTTTCATTGGAATACCCGGTGACGTCGATTACTGCTCCGACTCTGGACGATATTCTGGAACGCTTGAACACAAAAGGCCGTAGAATGTGTCACGGTAGGGAGGTCTAGGGGTATCAGGGAGTGGAATTACAGAAAAAACAATATTTTCAGCCAGATGCCGACAGTGACAGTATAAATGGAACGACGTTGTTTTCATCATGATTTTGTATTTGGTCAGTATTTTTCATCTCAATACAACTAATAATAAATATGTAGTAATTGGTTTTCATTTCATGTACCCAAAAATATAACAATATTTCTCATTTTATTACTTATTTGTTTTTCATCCTGTACACTTCTCACATTGTTTCCCGTATAGTATTTCAACACGAGTTCTGAGTCAAGGTTTAAACCTAATCTGATATTTTCATTTTTACTTTCTCAAATTTTTATTCCTTTTAAAACGTTCTCTAATAAATCTCAAGATCTCTTCATTACTTGGCTACATTTATCTTCCAATATTTTGCTTTCGGGGGTTGAAAGCATTTTAGCTGGCTAAAAAGCGAAATAAGTGTAGATGCTGACCATTTGGCACAAAACCAGGGCTATGAGGCAGTGAGTAAGCAAATTCTCTTTCGTGCCTCTATATTTTTGAACTTTATTCCCTAGGTGGCGTCATTAGAGAAAAAAAGGTTAAATCTTGTTTCCCTGTCGGCGATAAATTCAATCTGTTGACAGCGAAATTCCACACATTAACTAGGGCATAAGTAGATAGGAATACGGAAACAATTTCAGGTCCAGGTTCCCCCACCGTTTAGCAGTGTGGCAGGTAGTAACACACGCAAGTCCTTCTTGTATGGAATTAGACATGAGCATCGAAACTTCAAGATCGTTGCGCCTGAGTCACCAACGCTTTCTTGAAATGTGGTGCGAGGGCATGCGGAATTTTAACTCCATATTCCACTGTCTGATCTGCTTAGGCTCCCATTCAACTGCTTGGCGCGAAGCAATGATGTTAAGAGTCATGAGCCAGCCAGTGAGCGGACGATTTACTAAAAAGACCCTAATGGACTGCACCAGTGGCGTTCCGTACCATCTCCCAACAATAAATTGCTCATTCGTGCAGCCAGGTGATCTTGACTGTTTCTACAAGAAGCGAGGCTTTCAAGCTGTTCCCGAAAGTTGGGCTGAGAGCCATGTAAAGCAACGAGTAAAAGAGGCGGGTGAAAAATTTAGGTGAGTCAAACTGGACATCTGGCAAATCATCGAGGTTTCTCTCGAAATTTTCATGGCAGTAAGCATGAAGTGATTCTGCGAAAATGGATCTACTATAATAAAATCTCGCAATAAAATGGAATAACGAATTTCAGGATCCCTTCCACTCATTCCACCGGGAGGTGTTGTGGTCCATGTGAAAAGGTTCATTGAATACATCGCGCTGACTTTCTCAGTCATGGCTTTAGCTCCATCAACTGCGTTGTAACCCTGAGCTGTGATTGAACCCTGTAACTGCCCATGGAAAGAATATATACCGCCACAATTTACGAGCTTTTTTTGCGACGATCGCGCTGGATTGATGACCGAGTCCTACACACGTGGGAGCTTCATATCCTTTACGCCAATAGCAGTTCTTAACTTGGTCATGGGGCACTCTCGTCCTGAGCAAATCGTCAAATTGTGCTGGTACATTTGTGCCCCGCTGATAGTTGAAGGGATAAAATCATGCCTTCTTGGGTCATTAGAATGCATGTAATCATTGGGGCGGAAGTGGTGTAGTGGCAAGTGGCACGCTTACCACGCGAGCGGTCCGGGGATCAAATCCTGGGTCGTGAGTCGCCCGGGCCAACCAAGCCTTCCATCCCTCCGGGGTCGGTTAATTGGTACCAGACTTGTCTGGGAGGATAAAAACACTGACTTGTACATCGGCTGGCCCCCGCAAGTCATTGTATAGGCCACATCAAACGCCACTACGAATGTACAAATGGAAGTAGAATGCGTGCCGCATCCCAAAAAGGGATTGATCAACGGCAAATGCTTTATCCTTTATCTTTATGTAATAACTACATATTACATAGAAGCATTGTTTTCAGTTACTTGGCGCTTTAGTCATTCCTCTACTTCATGGACAGCTCGATTTTTTCAATGGCATCTATTTCGCCTTCATCTGTCTGACGGCAATTGAGTATGGGGATCTCGTGCCTGACAAGTACGTAAGTCCATCCTGACAGCCAACTGATATCCGTTGACGGAAATTCGATGAGGGTGCCAAGAAGCCGACTTCGATTTCGGTTTGAAACTAACGCCATTCTAGGGGAACTATGAAGCGAAATTTCCTAGAACTTGCCTGAGTAACATTTCTTCTAACTCAACCTATAAGTCTCCAGATTTTCAAAAACCTAAAAATTGTAGTTTGTCTCTCAAAATTATCAATATTTCTTCAGTAACTGGTACATTCCCATCGTTATCGTTTATGTATGCATTGGATTAGCAATTTCGACAATCGCTTTAGGTAAGCCATTTCCGGTTTTATTTCAATGCCTAATTCTAATATATTTCTGAAACAAGAGATCATGTGATGATCCCTCATTCTCTCGTAATTAGAAAATAGTTATAAAAATCGCATCGATCGCATCGGATCGCACAGTCCGGGTCAATTTTTGGGCCAAACTCTGCTCATGCGAACATTCTGAGAATGGTTAAACGGTACCAGACCGGTCCATGAGGATAAGTACAGTACGCTGGCTAGCTCTCACATGTTGTTAGTCAAACCCATGTTCCGCTACAATCGTCAATGGAAGTAGGATGCGTGGCGCCTCCCAAATAGGGACTGATAACTTTGGATCTTTTGTGCATTTGACTTTAATTCACCTCTGGTAATCCTGAAGAAGCAAACTCTCCTTCCCTTCCGACGCTTAGCAGTGGTCAATAACGTAACATCAACTCAGGTTTTTCTTTGTTTTATTTGAATGTTTGCTTATTTAGGTATTTACTTATCCTCTTATTTATAGTTTCTGAATGTTAGAGATTCTACTGTTACAGATATTGGCTCGTACTACGTACGGAAACTGCACTATATTGGTCAAAAATTGAAAAATATTGCAAATATTCGTATATGGTTCGGCGCTAAGGAGTGAGTTCCAGTCGAATTTTCATTTACTGGTGTTTTTAGTCCGACCAATCCCGTTCTTGACCAACTTTTGATGCAGGATAATGAAATGGGAGCTAATACTGTAACATTCGCATTGCTCATTTCGAACAAAGCTGAAAACTCACCTGAAGTCCTTTCAGGATCCTTCTATAACACAGAATAGTCATGCTTGAGATTTGAGAAGAAACGATTGAGCAATCCTATGGGACCCTATGTAGTTTGAGCCTTCGACGAGCACGAACTCATGCTTTTAACACATTGACGGCAGCGCGAGCGATATACATCCCGCGCTCTGCAGGCCACGTTGGACCTTTTTTTCGCAGATGCACGACTTCTTCCGGAATTTTTCGCTTCTACTTTGAAGCAACAGTCCCAGCAGGGTCTGCTTCTTTCAATACTAATGGCACTAAAGGATGCACAGGCCCTATTGGAGAACATCTGAAGTGTAGTTATAAAGAAAACTCACCTGGGAAAAGCCTAAAAAGGGCGTTAAACTCCTCAAAGATGGGTGTGGTTGGAAATTTCTTCGGGACCGCCCACTTGCCAGCCGTGATTGGCTACGGAGGCATTCGTGCTCGTTTTGGGACCACAGGGAGTATTTGAACTCTGTCCTTTAAAGTAATCAATGTGATCCTGCCTGTTGCACTGGAATTGTTTTTTTTGTTGTTGTGATGTTGTTATGTTATGTATAGTGTTATGTAATTATGTTAGTGTTATGCAACTGGAGCGCATTTTCGGACAACTCGTCCAACGCGCGTCTTCCCACATCGCTAAGCGGCAGAAGGGGAGTCCCTGTTTAAAGCCCTGTTCGGCGTTTTTCTTTGGTTTTTTCGTCACTGTCGGTCAAATTGTCGCCTATAACTACATTATCAACGGTATTTACCCCGCAAATTCGTCCTGGGATTGTTGCTTTAAAGATCGCATATTGATATAACTATGTACAAACGTTGCGGTCTATGAATTCGTTAAATGTGCTTTAGTTTAACAAAGGTTTCCAGAACTCGTGAACTTTTCAATTCAGCTCTACTCACACTACTGTAGAGGAAAAGTTAAAATTGTGAATGGCATTGAATGTTTGGCCAAAACGTTGAGAACGATAAATTGCCAAGAAGTTCCAACTTTTATAGTAGAAAAACGTATACGAACACTTTTCAACAAGGTCTTCAATTTGATCCATTTTATAACCCTAAATAGGCGTTTACTCAATCGAAACTTCTGCTGGAGGAGCC
>MU871270.1:28296-48195 GCA_036418205.1 Ostertagia ostertagi
TACTTTCAATACATGTGCCTAGCAAGTGGCCTCTTTAAAGGCAGGCTCTTACACCCATGAAAATTCTCTCTGAAAATGAGCCAAGGGGTACAAGCGTCGCTTGCTTGGTGACATTGAAGCCATGCTGGGCTGACGTCGGCTTCATAACTGAACCGGGGCCCTATCAAGGCAACAACCCTAGATCATTAGTGGGACAACAGTGGTCGAAATGAAATT
This sequence comes from Ostertagia ostertagi, assembly GCA_036418205.1. Classification (NCBI taxonomy): domain Eukaryota; kingdom Metazoa; phylum Nematoda; class Chromadorea; order Rhabditida; family Trichostrongylidae; genus Ostertagia; species Ostertagia ostertagi. Next base: position 28,513 of record MU871270.1, read on the forward strand.
GTGGATGCCGAGTTGACCAAAAACGAAAAAAAAACAAAGGTAACCGTCAAGTAATAAGGACCCCTCTCGCTCCTGTTAGAATGAGGGAGGGGCATACAGTAGGAACTTCTGCACGCTTGCTTGCACCATAGCTCTAATATCCGCGTGTATTAGAATTAGTCGTATTTTGCCGTAATCCACGTTGTGGGGTGCGCGAAGCATCTCGTCCATCAGCTCACAGCCGTTACTAGCTCACTTTGTGGGGCGCTAGCGACACTGTCACGCAATTTCGAGCCGCGACAACGGTTCCAAATAGAAGCAGAGGGATAAATATAATAGAAGCGCTACGTCAGCACACGGCCACTTCCAGCTTCTGTAAAGAGTTAAAACCTTACGAATAGGGATAAAAATTGAATCCGAGACTTATTCCGAAGGACTGTCGGCATCCGGAAAAAAGCTCACCGTGACTCGATGTATAGAGGGGGGGGGGGGGCAATAAAAAAAGACATTTTGTCTCCAGACTCAAATGGATTTAATCACACTTTGCTCAGCTCCGTGTGCTCCCAACTTAGAATTGAAGAGCGCATTTCATTTCATAAGAAAATCTTCATAGTGGCCATCTACGTGGACGGCATCAGAAAAATTTGCCCCGGAAACATGGTGCTCTGGTCGAGCTCAATGGGGTTCTCGACTGATCGTGTACCGTTACGACGGGTTCCGAAGGGGGTTCCGAGGGGTTTGCATAGTTAGAGCTAATGTCCCTAGGAAACTATCCCACGTTGAATCGATCCAAGAAATTATGTAAGAGCTTCAGGCTGAAGCAGTTACTGTAGGCCTCCCTGAGCTCGACGACGGTGACAGATGACGTCATATTCTGAAGACGGTGAGGGTAGAAGGAGGGCCTGCGTGTACTTATAGAGGGACATTTAGCGAATATGTCGCTGAAGAGAAAAAGGACGAAGTGCGACCTGGGCAAAATGTCATTCCCCCCCCCCTGTACATTTGCTAAGCATTTGCAATCGAATAGTGTTCGTGTCGTCCCTGCGCAACAGTTTTCGAGGGTTTTTGGTGTTCAATATCTTCTTTAGCTTCACAGACAAAGTTAGATCAAACAAGGGACTACGAAAGAATGGAAGAGCTGGTTTGGCTGAGCGATCTCATGGATTGTACAAGCTAAACATGGCGACCACAGCAACGCAGCTTATTCGGACCAAACCAGCGAATCTTTTTTGAAAAAAAAACCTTCGATTTCGCAATACCAATTTTTCTCAACACAAGAAAATTCGTATGCTTTATCTGCATCACAGATAACACAACCCGTGTGGCGTCGGAAGTATTCATAGATAGATTTCTTCTAGACGTTTCTACTACAATCAAGTAGTGTTGTGCTTCAGAGGTCATCTGATCAACACCGTCGTCAGTCGTCGTAAACATCGCCCTGAAGCTGATCGAAATTACATGGTATAACCACTAACAAAACCAAATACAAATAAAGTGGAGGCGCTCTTGTTAAGGGGGATATTCAAAACAGGGGCACGTGCTGGTAGGTGGTACTAGGATCATACTCGGAAGGAGGTAGGGGATGGGGGGAGGGGAAGAAACGCTAAGGAGAGGGGTTGCTCACATCCTCCCCCAGAACTTCTTCCCCTCTCGAGGCTTAACGACGTAACGACATGAGCGCCAAAATAAAGTGTCTCATCTAAGAAGGTGGGGGAGGGGGGGGGCGAGCGTCGCACTTCACAAGGACCTTCATGCGTTTCAATTGAGTTATCAAACTTATCAAACCATCATCAGTTTCAGTGATCTGACCTTTGTTATTAAACTTTTCAAACTTTCAAAAGTTGGAATCCGGGAATCGGGACAGACTCCTGGACGATGAGTCCAGGTACTCCCTCTGCTAGGCTTAGTCATCCCAAAAGCACCAATCCCCCACTCACCATAGCATCTTTGCGCCATAAAGTACAATAACAACTACAGCATATAAAAAACCAAAGGATGGGTGTAAAAACGGAGCTGCTGAGAACGCCCAACTTCAAAATATTTTTTTGACTCAAACCGGCATTGTAGAGCAGATCGTGAACGCAGTGTCCACACCCCCCCCCCTTTACTGGATGAAAGAATAATGTAATAAGTCTACCGATGTTTCATTTTGTTTCATCCGACACTTCATTGACATATCCGATTTGAGGTAAAGGTATTCGAAACACTGGATCAGCGTTCATCATACCACGGCGATCGATAAGACTGAAAATACAGCGTGTGTGAAATAAGTTAAGACTTCAGGGCTTATAGTAACCCTGAATTGAAGGGAGAGGAATTTCTGGGATGTGAGAATGAATTTACTCTCTTTTTAACACCACACCTCACCAAGAAGGTCCTTTAGGTTTGGCCCGCTTTTTGAAAACGGTTTTTTGCATGATTCAGGGGCACATACATGGAATACCGAGCTGGGTTTATTTTTTTGGATGTCGGAAAATGGGCGGAAGTGGTGTAGTGGCAAGTGGCACGCTTACCACGCGAGCGGTCCGGGGATCAAATCCTGGGTCGTGAGTCGCCCGGGCCAACCAAGCCTTCCATCCCTCCGGGGTCGGTTAATTGGTACCAGACTTGTCTGGGAGGATAAAAACACTGACTTGACATCGGCTGGCCCCCGCAAGTCATTGTATAGGCCACATCGCATTCAACGCTTTTTCCTTTATGTTAGAAAATGTTTCAAAAAATTAAGCACCACATTTTTGACACGAACATCGGCAAAAACCTACTCATACGCTCTAGTTGTGATCCCGCTGTTAATATGGCATCCATAACTAACCGCGGGCACCAGTTGGCGACATCATGGAAGCATCAGATGGAAATGCGAAATTTTCTTCGCAGAATCGAACCATGAACCAATCTTTTCCCCTTTGAGCGTTCAGAGAGAAAAGACTTCAGAGACTTCAGAGTTCACAGAGTTCAGAAGCTCGCGAAAAATGAATTCTAGTTCCATATTCCACGCAAGTGTCTCAACATAATGCAGAAAATCGTTTTGAAAAAGCGGAACATGATTCGAAAAACCTTCTTGGCCAGGCAGAAGAAATGATATAATACTACGATATATTTGACAAAAAAAAACATAAAAAGTTAATTAGTCATTTACCTTGGAGGTTCCGGTCCGCATAACCTCCAGCAGCAATTGTGAGCGACGGAATTCAATGAGTACGGATTTACAACTTGCTGTGCTCTTCGCTTATTACTGAACGTTCCTTTGATCTGAAACAAATGGATTTGTTTTTGGGGGAAAACAATTTAGAAAGAAAAAAGACAGGAAATCCTGATAGGGCATCAGGTACGACTTGGGGGTACTATTTGCTCCGTCCTACCCCAGTCTGACCGGGGCCCGTCAAGGTACAGTAACAGTCTAAAGTGTCCGCCAAACGATTTTCTGTGCATTATTTTTCTCGCTTGAGCAACGTCCTCCAAAGATTGATATACTATGTTTTCTAGTGTTTTTATATCCTCAAGTCTTAAAGAATCAGGATATTCAAAAGAAAAAATTTTCGAGGTCACCATTGATTTTTCATGGCAAAAAGTAAGAAAAGCGCAAAAACTGTTTCGGCGATCGCTACTGTGTTTGCATGAACCAGAAGAAAGTAAGCAAACCAGCCCTTTTGGCGTTTCTGCTGGGGCCGTATGCTGAATGTTGGGGAGGGGATGGGTCCCCGACGGTCGACGGACTACTTCAACTCGGTCCTTAAAACCGCCTCAATTTGATGCTTACCTCAGGACTAAGCCTTAAAGAGAGGACGGACTATACGAAGTTATTACCCAACCTCGCTTCTAAGCGGAGGACGAAACGGTACCTGCACGAGAGCGCATCTTTTCCAGTCCTTATCCGAGCTTCGTCACTGGGTTAAGCAAAAACCAGACCCTTGTGCGGTAGCCTGCTGGATCCTGCTGCCGACACACTTGCGTCATTTACTATCCTATATCCCTGGGCATGACCCGAGTTAACTAGGTCTGTCGGAAAGCGTCAGGCGGGGCATCTCCATCCGCCTCACGCCCCAACCATGTCAGGCATGCCCGCACCGCGAAGCCGCAGAAAACTCCAGAAAAGGAGCTTCAGTTTGCTTACCTTCTCCCGCAGAATGCTGGGTCCAATTAGACTAGAACAGTTTTCCTGCGGATAGTTTGAGCAAAGGAACGAGAACATCATATTCCGTTCAGGCTGCAGCAGAGCACTAGGCGCTCATCACATTCATTCTCAGGCCCGCGCTCTCGTGAGAAACGGGTGTGGCCACTTACCACCAACCATGTTTTACGGTAGCTACGTCCTGGGACAAATATTTCAGCGAATTTGGTGGTCCGAAATATTACGCGTGCGCGCTCGTCTTTGTATCAAGTGGACCATGTACTCCTCCGCTTCAAGCCAAACGATAGCAGGGGCAGATGTCTAGCCAAATTCACCCAGAGAATGAATTTTTGACAAGAATATAGCCTATTTTTTCAGGTACAGGATAGTAAATGGCAAATGATTCCGAATTTTCTCCTTGAACATGCCAATTGCATGCCTTCTATTTGGCAAACAAATATACATGATGAATGAGTGTCTATTACCTAGTGCAAACAAAATTTTCGATTTTAATTCCAATTTTTTTCGCTCTAGTGGACTAAGCGGGATATGGCTATGAATTAAACTGCCTTCTTTGAAGTGCAGCTTTGATAATTTCTAGAGCAGACCCAAAAAAAAACTAACAGGAAATGAAAGAAGGAAGGGGTAGAAAGGGAGATTTTTTGAGCATTTTTCAGGCTTTTGATCATATTTCAAGCTGCTTTTGAGGGGAAGAAGTAATTTTTTGGTTCCCATAATCTCACACTGTAAAATATAGGTTTACGAACAGTACTAACAGAACTAAATTTTCAACAACATTGAATAAAGGATAAAAAAGGATAAAGCATTTGCCGTTGATCAATCCCTTTTTGGGATGCGGCACGCATTCTACTTCCATTTGTACATTCGTAGTGGCGTTTGAATGCGATGTGGCCTATACAATGACTTGCGGGGCCAGCCGATGTACAAGTCAGTGTTTTTATCCTCCCAGACAAGTCTGGTACCAATTAACCGACCCCGGAGGGATGGAAGGCTTGGTTGGCCCGGGCGACTCACGACCCAGGATTTGATCCCCGGACCGCTCGCGTGGTAAGCGTGCCACTTGCCACTACACCACTTCCGCCCTAAACATTGAATGTAAGCGAAAATCATTGTACTAAACTCACATCCTCATTTGTTGTTTGATTGGTGGCTATAAGATATGTATGGAATCCGGCCAATCCAATAATTGACCTGAAATATCAAAATTTTCAAGCTTTTCAAGCATTTTCAACCTCCATTATTTTTTGTTGCACTTCGAAAGGAATGTCGATGAATCTACTGGAATAAAGTAATATGGAAGAAAAAAGCAAAAGGAAAAATCAAATAGCCAAAAGTATATAGAAAATAAAAAAGATGTAGAAAAGCTCACCAAATTGAAAAGAAGCATATAATGACGACTACAAGAGACACAGGCGATTTTTTCACAGCATTAAGAAATTGATCCGATTTCGACACTGAATTGCAAAATTTTTGAAGTGAAATTTGGTTTTTCGATACAGATGTGAAGAGCTTATTCAATAATCGAGTTTTAGTAAGGAAAAATTTGCTTGGAAAAAATAATTACATCACAATTAAATTTATGTGTTGATAATATTTTTCATATTATATTTGCGATATATATCATTGGGTTGGAGCATAATATCGTAGCGCTTGCATTTTTCATTTCTTCACACAAACATTTAAAGCAAAAATAAAAACATAAAACTAATCAGTGATGTTCACTTCGTCATTATTTACAACTTTGATTGCATTTCGCAGGAGATCACCGGATATAGAATTTAAAAAATATTTTGCACTTTTTTGGAGTCTTATTACTCTCAGTTGGTGAAACTCCAGTTCGGGAGGGGGGCACTCCATTGCTATCTTATCCGTAGCACTAGAGAGCAGTTTTCTGGGCTATGAACGACTCATTTCGAGCGTACTTTTGATAAGGACCGGTGGATGTCCTACATTCCACACTACCTGCCCACATCCCATCCACTTTTCTGCACAGGTGATCCACCCTGGAGCTCCTGCACCCTTAGCCCTTTGCGGAGGTGTCCTTTCTCCTGGTCCAGGACCGTTCCCTTGGGTCATGGCAGGCGGAAATGTGAAAACGTTTCAGGGTTTCTCACCCATTACACCAATATTTATCAGAAGTCTACTTTAAATGAGTCGATTACGTGTCGTGAGCCCTCTAATCCTTATCTTGAGTATTGGAGAAAAAATGGAGTGCCCCCCCCCGAACTGGAGTTTCACCCCGTCATTTTTATAATAGAATATGGTTTTAGTTTCAGCGGAAAAGGTAGGGTACGTTTGAGCAAGGTCCTATCAGAGCAATGGATTTCAAAAGAACTTCCAATTTGGCGTGTTTTTCCTCATTATTTGAAATGAGAATAGGAGCTGTCGATACGTCGATTTTCGCCGCCTGGTTTTCCAACTTCTATGCTCTATACCTGATTACATCTACAATGTTGAGTAAAATGACAACAAAGGTTTCGTAGAGCGGGAAGAGTACATTCGAATAATATGGCGGTTTGGCGGGTAATGCTGACACTGATGAATTATTACCTCGAAAAAACGCTAGAGATACTATGCTACCACCATAGATAATATATATATCTCATATTTCGCAAGCTGTTTTTTTTTTAATTTAAGCGACTGCCCTAAAAAATTATCTTTTTGGGTAAGTGTAAAATTACAAGTCACTGGAATTGGCGGAAATTGAAATGATCAGTGCTAATTATTCTCCTTCTAGGTGCGACAAATATTCCACTTCACATGGCCGCCAGTAGCATTGACGTCGTACCTGAATTTCCCAGACGAGATATTTTTCTATACATTGTTTATTTACTCGAGAGGCAAATATAGGTTATATAAGGGCTAATTGGATAGCCTATCGATCACAAACAATGAACTGAGAAGCTTGAAAGTTGCCAACCTCTCATATTTTGAACTTACCAGTTTAGCCTCGCGCACCCGGGCGCCGCAATTTGTGTAGCTTCTTGCCGATTTACCTAACCCGATATTGAATTCCACTTCTTTTGGACGATTCTGCGCGAAAATACGAATATTTTCATCGTTCGTCGAGGTAGTTACCTGAGATTGTGATGTTACTCGGCGTCAATCAATATTGTGTTCCCAACTATTCGAGCCCTCCTGCGCAAAAAAACTGATATGCCGCAGATGATTTCGGTTCATGCTCAGCCCTAGTGGACAAACAAAATTAGCCACTACTTCTTAGTTTTTAAGAGCTTATGTCGAAACAATTCGAAATTTCATAGTTATGCCGAAAAAGTTTATAATCTTGCATAACATTATAACCCATAATTTTGATTTAGGAATGGATCCACTTCAAGTATTTTAAGACAAAGTCACACTTACTTGGCCGGTTGCGGGGGTCAGCGCCCATTCACTGTTGCACTTGTACACAAATACTTGCAATACTAACAGCAATAAACAATGAAATGGCCGGTTAAGCTCATAATTAGGAAGGGGAAGGTTGACTGAAGCAAACTCTAGCAGGAATTAAAAAACATGCTGTTTCAGCGGAAATGCAAGCGTTTGAATTTGGTGGTGGCAATTGCCACCGCCAGGGCGAAAGGGTAAGCGTATGGACTCAACTATGCGAATCTGTAGAACAGCCAATGAAACAATGTTAGCGGCCCCATCCTCGCTGAACACTTCTGATTCATCCAACTGATAGCAAAAGGGAATAGGGAAAGCATCACCCACCGTTCGTATTGAAGAATCTGTCAGTGCGCTGGGAAATAAGCAGTTCATGAGTATTACAGATGTGCCGTTGTCGCCCTTTGAAGGTGCGCGACAAAGGCGCTAGGGCTTTAGAAGGTGAACTTATGGCAACTATTCTTAAATTATGGACGAGATATCTCGTGTGCCCACCATGAAACGCAGCTTGGCTTTACGAATGCGGCAAAATCGCTAGTTAACGGGCAAGATAAGTCCCTATATTTTTCTGTCGGCGCCTACGCTTCCTTATTTTCCTGGCGGGAAAAAAGGGAGTAGCTGGTTAATAGCTATCAGCTTTTCGCTGCTTCCATTTTCAGTCTATGGTCCACATTACCATATTTCAGATTACAAGAAAGAAAAACTAAGGGAGAATAAGCCATGAACGATGTCGTAACCCGCTAACCTTTGTAAAAGCCGAGCGTTAGAAGGCACCCTTTGCTGAAGACCGTGCAGTGAGGCTTTTATATGTGCTTCGCACCTTTGGGGTCGGGTCATATGGCTAAAGGGAACCCCCAGGAATTTTGAATTTGAATTTAAGGGTCAGATTACAAATTTTTGATGCCCCCCAGGATTGATCACGTAGATCAATACCCCTAGAGACCGTCGAAATGATGGTACCTGCTGATTTGCACAATTATTTGCACACCGGGTGGCCTCAAAGTCATTCTATACGGGAAACCGCATTAAAATGTCACCAGGATTCAGAACAGAAGCGGAACGCGTGGCGGGTCCTGTGAAGGTAGAATCCCTTCCGAATTATTTATGCTTCTATTTTCAGTGGATTTCTAGCCAAGTAAGGGTGACAAAAAACCCTTCTATGACGATATTTTGCAATCATATTGAAGGAACTATTCTAGGTGCAGAATTTGTAAATAAGTAAACAAACAACAAACAAGCTTTCGTTTCCATTAGCAAACGATCAAAAACACTCACATATCAACAGATGAGCAAGTGAACATGCAAATAGGCAGATGATGAGCAATGCCAACGATGAAATGAAAAAATAGAAATGACGATAGTTCCTCTGACCAATACAATTACCAACCCATGGACCTGAAAGTATGCTCTTTTCTCCTTCATTGGAGACCAAAACTGAGCCATCTAAGAAAACACAGAGGCGCTATCGCAAGACAGAGGGCATGCTCAACACTGAACTTACAAGGAAGGTCTTTCAGGACATGGAGCATTTTTTTTTCAAAATGGTTTTCTGTTTGTTGTAGAGGCTCATGTGAGGAACAGAACCATGGTCCATTTTTCCTGAACGCCCCAGGAATGTCAAAACAGCGGGGAAGAAATGGTCCAAAGTTCGATCCTCCGTGATGACAAATTTTTGCAATTTATGTTGGCGCCTCCAAATTGCCGCAAAACACGACAATGACATCTATTCGACGATGGCGCCATTTGGCGGCAATCTGGGGCGCCAAACTATATTGCAAAAATTAGTCATCACCGGGGATCGAACTCTGGACCATTTCTTCACCACTGTTTTGACATTCCTGGAGGCGTTCAGGAAAAATGGATCATGGTTCTGTGTTCCTCGCATGAGCCTCTACAACATGCAGGAAACCATTTCGAAAAAGCGCTCCATGTCCTGAAAGACCTCCCTTGTTAGAGGAGGGCAGAAAAAAATTTCAAAAAAAAATAAAAATTGCTCATACCCTGGAGTCATCCAAACTGAGGCTCAGTTCCGTTGTTCACGAGAAACGAGATGAACATGCGTTGTGCGTTGCGATTCAACGTTTTATACTGCCAAAATAGTACCCCCCCCCCCTACTCCCAACCTTGTGATAGCGCCAGCAGAGAATATGAGATCGACTAAAACCTACAGTGATGGTCAAAATTCAACACGCAATTGTCGCATACTGAGCAATGAGAGCTTCGTGGCGGTCGAAATAGACGGCATGTAAAACAGTACTTCAGTTCGAGCGGTTAACCATTTATATCACCACTGAAAAAATTTGAAATCCAAATGAATTCGAATAAGTATGCGGTAGACACTGGAACGGTAGAATGATAATAAAGAATCCTGACTGCCCCAACTCCAGGAAAAACTCAAGCCTTAAACAAGTTTGGGCTCAGACCCCATCTAAATAAGCGCCAATTGCAGAAGTCGCATGGGACCGCAAGCTGCAGGCGACTCGCCAAAAGTTTCTGCATCGAAAATGCGTCAATAAGCGCTAGGAGTGTCCAAGCCTTTGGACATGGCGTCCTCCGCCCACCGCCTCTCGATATTCTTGTCTGCGTCGCAATGTTGATCTGCTATGCTCTCTCTTCTCGGATTTCTCTACCGCTCTCCGCGCTCACATTATCTCTCATCTCCCTGCCGGCCTTTTGAACTTCTCCGCAACGTAGAGCAAAAGGCTCGTATTTCCTGTGTATTTCGAATTTTTTTTCCTTTTTTCCACACTGGCGGTCCACCTCCCCCGCCCCTACATCACATTTGAGTAGAATTACCTCATCAGTTTAAGCTTGAATCTTGCCTTTAAGGAAGCGATTACGATAAGGAAGGAGCGCATCGGAGGAAGCATGTGCACCACACGAATCAGTTACTTGGCTGCCAGGAAGCGAGATGTGGCGCTTTCACAACGAAAGGTGCGCTGGTTGCTGAGCAGGACTTCGAAAGCGCTCCGCCCCCAAAAGCGATCCGCCCACTAGTTTACTTGTTGATTTGGACGAGCTGCGTGGCCAGCAGCGGCGCAAATGGAGCATCTCGATTGAAGCGTGTTTGGCATGGTGCCATCAAACGCGTTGCGGTGAACTCGTTCATACGTCCACTTTCTGAGCTGTTACCTGTTCATGAGTGAAAACCAACGGCCAAAAGAGGATAACCTGTATCGTGTATCCCCCCCAAATAATATGTAAGCTGGGTGTTGATCCTGATCACACTCAGACAACCCTAGCTTCAACACCAGAGCGAACATTGTGGGTGAGAAGATCTCATCATATTTGGGAGACCCAGACCAGCCTAATTTGAAGGCGGATCTCACGATGAAAATGGCAGTCCATTGGAAACCCCGGACGCGGCTGCTGTTCATGAATGCCCTTGCGTAAGCCGTAAGGCCCCGTAACCAGGCACTCTGGACTCAGGACCGCGATTAGGACCACGCGCCGCCCGCCGTCACGCGTCCGCGCATCGGTCACCCCCTTCCTGGACCGCTTTCCCACTTTTTCCGCGCTCGTTCTGTTTCCTGCATCCGCCCCGTTTCCCTTCCTGCACCCCCGTCCGCCGCTCGCCTGCGTTCGTCCCGTTGCTCACTGCCGTACTGCCCTTTTCGTTCGCCCTGGCGCTTGCCTGCTTCTATGGCGTTCCGCTCCCGCCACCCAAACTTCCAAATCTTGCTAATTCCACGCGCCATTCTCACTGCTCTTTTTGGCCGCCAGTTCTCGCAATGCGCCGCGTGCCTCCTGGCGCATCTCCCAGTCTGCTCGGTCTGGACGGTCGTGTTGGCAACGCCGGCAGCCGTCGCGTTCGCCTGCGTGCGACCATCTTCCCCTCGACGCACGCGCGGGCAACTGAAGAACATCGTTTCTTGCCTTTCAGCCCACGTAACCTTTGTCGATCTCATATTTCCTGACAGAATTTATCACTCTCACACCACTGCTTGTTTCGCCGTACCAGCTCTGAAATATCTTCCAACCCTTTCATCCGTTGACTGGGGGTAGAGCCCAACGCAACCTTCAAACACGACAATGCGGCCCTCCGTCTTTGAAAACTGCTGCCACTTTCTTCAACTCCGCCCCACTCTACGAGCGTACGCCCTACGACCCTTGTTGGATTTTTCGCAGCGGACGGTGCCTGGCGGACAATTTCGAGATGGTCACTGATGCATCGATGAAGAAAAGTCGAGAAAAAATGGCCTAGAACCCGAGAAACAAGGCCCCTTCCCTGTCTGTTGACTTGTGCACTGGTCGGTGATGTCCCCTTCAACGCTAACGCTGCCTCCACCAAATGGCTATAGACCCAGACACGATACGACGCAAAAGAGGGCGCGCAACGGGCCAACTGGGCTTTGGTGAAGGCCTATACTAGAGGGGACATATCCTTTGATGCGAATTGCGAGTCAGCCCATACCCCTGAGAGGTCCACCTATTCCACTAGGTAAATTCCCCTTCATCTACCTAAGTCATTATCGTGCAGAACTCCTTTACCTGAGCTATTCGGTAATTGTTAATAGGCTTTTACAAGCTTGAGTGTCGCCTAGCTTCGTAAGTGATTAAAGTATTATAGATCGAATCGAATTTGAAATCCCACCACGACATTCAATCGAAGTATGGCAGAAAGCGTGGCGCTATTGCAAAAACGATTATTGGCTAGGGATGCTTTTTCCTCATTCAAAAAATACGGAAGCTCATACCTGTTTCGTTCTAGGAGGATCAGGAAGAGCGCTCGTATCTGGATTGTAATCAGGATCGGAAATAATCTCTGAAAAATGAAAATAACGATAACTTTTTCTAGCTTCTCTCATTCCAGTCTCATTTCCCTTGCAGCCTCATATAAAGGAGAAATAACGTGTAAAAAATTAAGTGCTGGAGGTCGGGATCCGACGTCATGCATAGAGTACGTCAAGTTTTCGTTTTTTATTATGAGTCGTAGCACAGATTGAATGTACCTCTTCCTATGCGCTTAATTTGGTAGATCATTCTGAAAAAGTTATGTGTTATGGACCTTCAAGAGAGCTTGATACCAGTCAAGTGGAGCCAAAGGATTTGTGGCTTGATTATAGGCGTGATCTCACTATGACTGAACCCACGGATCATACGTGTGATAGTGGCGCCACAGACCACTAGGGACTTAAGCCGTTTAGACAGAGCGAGCACCCGAAGTAAAGCGTGAATTATAATGTTCTGCTGTAGTCACGTACAATGCGCGACGCATTGACGCGTTGAAGTGCGTGCTCGCCTCCCACTATTCGTTTTCTCTGCGCTCTCTCAACGGAGAGAGAATATGTCGAGCCAACCCGCCAACTATACTGAGCGCCGTTCATGTAGGAGGTGGAGGATGGCACGCACGCCAGAGTGGCCTCGCGCCTAGTCTAGCGCGGAAACCTTCCCGCCGTGCGAGCGCGTGAGGAACCTACGGCAGGAATGTCGTAGTTTACGACTACCTTGGGTGGGCACCGCTAGCCCATGACCGTCCCACGAAAAAACGCACACACGCATACCACAGTAGGCATGGGCCTGTTGTACGACTTGAGTTCATACAAACTGCGAGGCATTCAAACAACAGTCGCTAGTGATCAATATTGAAGTGAGGGCAGTACTCTTCCTCAATCTCACCAGTGATCTGACTTGTTCTGACTCTTCAAAAGGTCAGAAAAAGTGCAGGACTTACCTTGAAGGAAAAAATGAATCAGCTATCGGCAAGGTTCGAAAGTCGTTGTACAATTTAGGAACGCGTAAACGCCGTGCCGATTACGCCACAAAGAGTATGCACGGCGCATCCCATAGGCACGGATCAATTGCGCGATAGCGGCATTCACGTCAATTTCAAAGTAGCTCACGCGTTGTAACGAAAGTATAAGAGGGATCAGACACGTGAAGAGATAAAATTTCCTCATTCCCCCTAATTTTTCGGGTTTGGGAGTGTTTTTCGTTGTGTTTGGAAGAGTTGGGAATCTTTAGGTGGGAGGTGACCTAGAAGATTGCGGATTTGACGCCCACAAACGGTATTTCATAAACCGAACTGTACGGCTGAATCCTAATTAGTGAACAATTTAGTTCCTGAAACTGAAATAAAATCATAAATTCACCATTAAAATGTTGCCGTGCACGTTCTGACACCTCCATATTTGGTGCTCGCGGAAGAATCCCTGGATCACTGAACGATGTCTTCAACAAACTGACCATCACCAAAAAGGATAGTATCGCGGGAAGCACTGGTAACACGGGTGATATCTCGTTGTAAAGAAATGGTGCACTGAAAAATCAATTTGCATACCAAATGGGAACAGCTTAATAGATTCATGAAGTTTTTTGATTGCAAAATAGGAGGCAAGTTCCGTAGGATTTTTTCTCGGCTTTTTTTTTTTTTTTTTTTTTTTTTTGTTTTCTCTCCTCACCAGCACCCTCATACACTGAGCTAATGATAAATAAATGTTTAAACATAACGATGCCCGCCTACCAAAAACTGATCATATTAATCGCATCTGAGATATGCTGAAATAAAGTATATATGGATGTGTTTCCTCCCACTTTGATAAATAACAACAATAAAAAATAGAAACAACGGCTAGTGTCATCTTAATAACGAGAAAATGGACAACGACAGTAAATAATTATGAGCGTTATGCCAGAAGCAGCCGTAGTAAATAACAAATTAAAAAATTGGGTGCTATCCTAGTTGGGGGGGACACGCGACGGCGGCGGCCGCTCTGTTCGTCTTTCCTCCTAAAAATTAGACCCAGTGCAGTCATTAATTCACCCACACGTGCATTTCGAATATTTCGCCATCGGAGTACTAAACTGGCAGCAGAACGACTGCGCGCCGGCGCCGTGTTCCCCCCGCCCCTCAATACGATGCACCAAAATTGTAATCTCGAAGATCGATATGAAGATGGCGACGTCTTGGACACATATGTGTAAGATATATGTGATAATATGAGATAAACTTATGCCGACTTTTTACAAAGAAATGATCCGAGGATTGGTGGCCAATGCTGACATCTACTTCTAAGTTCCTCCCCCCCCCGCCAAAAAACAATTTACGCCCTCATCTCATCACCCATCTTAAGTACCACAGTTGTTCTCATTTCCCAAATCTGGCACTATTTAACACACATCATACCGAGAGTACAAAAGGAAGCAAATCCCTGAGCGGTGCAAGGAAAGGGGTCAGAACGAGGCGATAGTAGGAGCTACTGCTAGAAGCTGTTGAACGGACAACTTCTCCTATTTCTTCACTTTACGATTAATGATACCACACAAAATACACGTGAGTTCCAATCGCAAACCCGACCCACCACTTTGCATGAACTACGCAATCCTCTGGAAATTCAATCCACCTCTAGTTCCACAACTATGACCCCTCTCCGCGGATTTCATGACAAGGGCTTAAAGGCAGATTCCGGCTTTCTGGCGACTTTAGGTTACTTCGTCAAATATGGAGCAACCAGTGCAGTCATGTGCTATAAGTGCGGGCGTTTCGAAAGGTTTAGGCGCTAGGAGCCTAGTTTGGAGCATTGGCACCTCCCCAACCTCATTGAGCCCGCCCACTGCCTACGTGATCTTCCAACAACCACCTGGAACGCTATATGTTCAGCCGTTCCTTGGAAAGTCGTAGGAGAATGTAGCGGATTTCAATTGCGAAAATACGACATCAATATCCTATCTTACGAACATTTTGGAGAACGTTGTCATCATTCTAGTGAGAAAAAAATTTTAAGATAGGAAGCAAACAAAAAAGCACAGGAAAATAGAAAAATAGGGAAACTAGAAAAAATCAGTTTTCATTGCTGACTTTTTGTGGTCGTGTCGGTTGATGGCACAAAGCCAACAGTTGCTGTAGACATGTCCAGTAATTTTCCCAGCCCTGTTCGTAAGCGACTAACGAAGAGGAATTTCTAATTTTGTAGTTCTTGGAAGTATTTCCTGCTTTTTCATTAACTTCGACCTTGTCAAATAATCCCTATAAAAAAGGATAAAGCATTTGCCGTTGATCAATCCCTTTTGGGATGCGGCACGCATTCTACTTCCATTTGTACATTCGTAGTGGCGTTTGAATGCGATGTGGCCTATACAATGACTTGCGGGGGCCAGCCGATGTACAAGTCAGTGTTTTTATCCTCCCAGACAAGTCTGGTACCAATTAATCGACTCCCGGGATGTAGGCTTGGTTGGTCTACGTTCCGACCCATATTTGATCCCGGACCGCTCGCGTGGTAAGCGTGCCACTTGCCACTACACCACTTCCGCTCTGTAGCGGATGGACGAAAAATTTTGCACTCC
This sequence comes from Ostertagia ostertagi, assembly GCA_036418205.1. NCBI lineage: Eukaryota > Metazoa > Nematoda > Chromadorea > Rhabditida > Trichostrongylidae > Ostertagia > Ostertagia ostertagi. The sequence goes on from MU871270.1 coordinate 44,294, forward strand.
CAAATGCTCCTCCCACATTTTCTCGAAATACGATACTTTGTCTAATACGATTCCTTTCCACTCGTTTTCCTGGTATAATGACAATTGGCCTGCTTCTCTTCCTAAATCCAGATCCTTCCCCATCTGGCCTTCTCAGAAGCGCCAGGCACAGTTGAAGAAAAACACACAGCATCAGCGCACCACAGGGCATATTTGCGGCAACCGTACAAATTAGAGCAGCAACAGAAGGGAAAATTCTCGATGAAGAAAATTTCTTATAATAACTATACCTAATTATACAAAAACCTGCCACGCTGTTTCGAAGTATGAAAATCCAAACCGAAAATGATAAAGAAAACTCACTCAAAAACAAAAAATAACGTGAGTGTAGTCGAAATCAGGAACAAAGTGAAGACGAAAACATTGATTTGCCGTGCCATAATTATCTAAACGCATAGAAATTAATAAAAAAATTATGTGTTACTTCTGTATAAGTAACCAAACCAACTCAAAATGTTCGATTAGATATAATCAAAGTTCCTAATAAAATAAAAAATGAATTAAATAAACATAGTTAACAGAGTATCAAATGCACACCCATGTCGCTTTGTCAAGGAAATTTTTGCAACTCATACAATTTAACCCCGATCTCAAAAAGAGCACAAGCCTTTTCGCCTCCAAGGGACCCAAAACCACCACGGCGCACCCCACATAAAGTATGGTCATTTTTCCCTAAGAGTGCTAAATAATAAACGACGTACAATAAAAAAACAGTAAGTACAGAAAATAACTTAACTATGAATAACAATTTTTCCCTCGTCGTACATAAACCAACTTGCGTATGAAACAGCCATGGTTCTTCGCGTTTGGCTGTATGGTACTGCATAAGCTCGTCGAGAGAATTCAAAACCCTTGTCTACAATCATTACGTCGTTCAAGTCGCTCTTTTCAAAATCAGTTAATGTATGGTTCTAATATTTGACTAATTCTGTATGCGTGGCGCATCCCCAAAGGCATTAATCAGGTTCAGCGACTTTGTCTATTATTCACCCCTCGGAGTTACCAGAACTTCCACCGGAGAAGCCTAATTGTTAGATGCGCAAGAAAGTGCGGAATCCTATTTCCAGATTGAAACCAATCTCCCTAGAAGCCGTACGAAATGATCCCTGTGGGCTTTGCCATAGCGGCTTAGTTTCCGATTCCCCGAGGACTTGCCGGGCAAGAAGAGCCACCGATTGAGTGGGCTTACATTCCTACACCAAGAGTAAACATTAAGGACCATTAGATGATTGAATGCTCGAAGCATTTCCAGCATTATTCTTTCAATAAAGTAAATATCCCAAAAAACCAAAGCAAACATGCAAGTATTATATTATTGATTACAAAGAAATTAATTGTTCAGTAAATATACAACCAAACTATTTTGTTTATTGCCTTAAAGTTCTTTCTTTATTTTTATTTTGACTGAAAGGTTATTTTCGAATCCTCATGTTATTATTTGTTCATGTTCAAAAATATTCAAAAATTGTATGCGAAGGGGTGAGAATTTGAAGGGCTGCTTAGTCCACATTTTCTTTGTTTTTTTATCAATCCATTATTTAAGCTCTGTGCTTTTTTGCCTGCATAGGAGTGGACGAGATGCGTGGATATGGCGAAACCTGGGGAACGTTCGGAACAGGAGATTTTGCGAGAAACAAATTCTATTTTTCAGGATTAAAAGTTTTGAAAAGTTTCTAGTGCTGGTAAAAACGGATTCTGATATCAATAGAAACTCCGACAATACAAAAAAATCAAATACCGAAGAAAAAATCAAAAAAGGAAGAAATATCTGAGAAAAAAAGTCGAAAATATCATCTAATAGAAAAAAAGCGTACACGTCCATCGCAAAAGAAGCGGTTTCTGCCGGCGTGATGTCGCCATTTGCGTCCCGTCGGTTGCTGATCGGAATTCTCGGAGCTGGTCGGTACCCGTGACGAGGACGACGAAGCGTTGTCAACCACACGCACCTCCGTTGTGTCGACTGCTGGAGTGGGCGACCGCACGCCGTCAATCTTACCTTCAAAGTAGTATCATATTTACGTACATATTGTAAAAGGGCGGAAGTGGTGTAGTGACAAGTGGCACGCTTACCACGCGAGCGGTCCGGGATCAAATCCTGGGTCGTGAGTCGCCCGGGCCAACCAAGCCTTCCATCCCTCCGGGGTCGGTTAATTGGTACCAGACTTGTCTGGGAGGATAAAAACACTGCTGTCATCGCGTCGGCTCGGCAAAAGCTTCATCCTTTTTTTACTTACGTATTTTGAAAAAAAATAGGGAGTTACGTTTAGAACACATAAGTCTCCTTGGCACTGCGTTTACTTAATTATGGGTAAGATTATGGCTAGAAGGACATAACGCAGAGCCATGTGCGTCAGGCTGATTTTAGACGTACAATCCCTTCCATGATGTCGCTGTTGTTAGCGGTGGACTTAGTTAACTACTGGAAGTGCCTCAAACCACCTTGAAACCACAAAAACGCGTAGAGTGGAGCAGAATGACGCCAGTAAATCGACTTCATTCTTACCAGAACATGCCCCTAACCACATAACAACACATACGCCCACCCGAACTCTGATCAGACGGACTACAGTTCGACATGGATAACCGTTTTACATTTCAAAACAACTACATACAACTGCGATGAATGATTAAGTGCCCATGAATACACCATCTTGCATCGCCCATCAAAACTCCTGTGAAACATTCCAACCCTACAGACCCTCGTGTCAGTAACAAGCTTGAAGTCTGTTTGAAAGACGACCACAGCTTCAGCTACCCTACGTGGATCACGTCTAAAGGGGACTCCTCGACAAGGACGAAGAAGGGGAGCGCACCCAGGGGAGAAACAGGCGAGTCTCCTAAGGGTGCGGTCCGGCATGCAGTTCGCATTGAACGATATGCTCCCGGCGACCAAGCTGGCCTTCCCGCGGCACTATTGGCGCGCTATCGGCGCAGTACCCCCCCCCTCTCGCTGTCTGAGCCTCTAGCCGTTTAGCAGAGAGAGCGTTAGCGTTGAAGAGGGCAGCACCGATGAGAGTCGCATCAATGCGGAAATCAACGGGCAAGGAAGGGGTCCATTTCTCGGGTTCTAGGCCGTTTTTCATGTTTTTTTTCTCTTTCGTGCATCACTGACCATCTCTAAGCTTAATTTCTAATGGGCTGCCTTTTCATCCAAAATCTGTCTTGATGCAGTCTGCCCATTTAAATATCACCGCAAAACAAATGGTAATCTCATTCGTGGTGCTTCTCTCTGAGGTAAATGACGACGAACATTTTGCTTTTTCTCTATAGTGTCAAAATTTGCTGAGAAAATCACCAGGAATAGCTTTCGATGATGCAGAAGTAGTGGGAAGCACGTCTCGACCATCCATTTCTGCCAACTCGGAGTTACGCAGACCTACCGCCTCTTCGGCCGCCTGAAAATCGTATGGATGAAGTAAGACACTTTCAACAAGCAGAAAGTCCATAAACGATAAAACACTGAGTATTCACTAACGAAATTTAATCGTCATAGACTTTAGTTCGGAAGGCAAAATCATATCACTAAGATAACAGTTAGTAACGTCAAATGGAGCACTTAAAGACTAAATTTCCTCATAGAAACTCTAGAAAGACCAATATATGAAACAACAACTCCCCCCATGGTATAAGGCTCTGTCCTTCTTTCGCAGGGCATTTCTGCGCCACTTACTATCGTGCATGGTTGCGGGTGAAACCCCAGCCACTGGTCGCCACTCAAGCAGACCCTTCCTCCTCTGCAGGTTCAGCTACATATCTGATGACCAGCTTGTTTGAGAGAACAGTCATCGTGGTCTTGATACGGTTAGTACCAGCGAGTCGCCACTGTACACCCCAACGCATTCAAATAATGTTACAATTCTGCA
>MU871271.1:7949-19189 GCA_036418205.1 Ostertagia ostertagi
ATATAAGTAAGATATAAGTAAGATATAAGCCATCGCGAGAAGCAGAAACTATTGAATTTCCCCTTCAAGCCATCGATCGAACTTCATTCGGAGGACGTACAACGGTTCAAGAGTGTCATTTCAGAGTGGATGGGGACGGAATACGTGGAGAATTTACCTATTCCTGGTGTAAAAAGTCTTTGTTTATCTCACTGCATTGCTAAGAATTAGCATCAAAGTTCATTACCATCTACACTCCGTTTCTTTCTGCAGCCATCCATAACTTCTTCAAAAACTGTTTTCCTTAAAATTCTAAACAACCATCGCCATGAAAAGTGATCAAATGTGATCACAAATCTGAAAATCACTACAACACTCGAGGTTGAGAAACGCCAAAAATGTTATGCTCACTTTGTCACAGAAGTAGAAAGTCACTACTGGAAAACCCCCATTCAGGGTCAACGCTATGTTGGTACAAGTAGTTTTTTTTAGCACACTCAAAGTTTTATGCAAAATCGGTTTCGAAGGAAGTTGCGACCATTGAAACGCAAAAAACCCATTTTCAAGAAAACGTCAAAGAATGCCTCTCCAAAAATGTCCCTCATTTTTGAATCGGTGACTTTATGAAGAAGTTTCAGAACCTTTTAGAAAAGCTTGAACCTTGAAGGTTCTCATACTGGCATCAACTTCTCAAATTGATGAGCCTGAAGGAAGTGTGATCATTCAAAGTTTGAAAACTCGCGGTTCCAAAAAATGTCCCACAACCCTCCCCTTCTCGGAGAAAGAAGTTTAAACAGGACTATTTTCTGAATTCATAATTTAGAATAAGATTCAGTACTTTTCAAAAAGCTTAAACCTTGAAGTTTGTCATACTGACCTCATCTCTCCGAATTAGTGAGTTTGAAGGAAGTGTGATCGTTTGAAAGTTGAAAACTCGCACGTGCACGGAAAAAAGTACCAACGTGCTATTTTTTATAAATTACCTTTCAAGAGAGTTTCAGCGATTTTTGGAGAGAGAATGATTTGAGATTTTTAATCTTGTTACTGCGTCGCACAACTTCGAATTTGAAGGAAGTTACAATCCTCGAACAAAACAGGTCCGATTTATTGAGATTTTATTTGATTGTGGCAGAAACAACGGGGAAACGAGAACTACTCACGCACCCCGGAGTTTATTCCCCGTGCATGTAATGTAAGTATTTTTTACACACGTTCACATTAAGGTCGTGTCAAGAGCCGCGAACAGGGGGGGGGGGAGTTCGTAAAAACTTCCAAAAAGTACCAATAGGGTTAATCCTTACTCCAACCCTCTCCTGTCGTAATGACCATACCAGATCCTTTGAAATACAATATTTCATTTTGGTACTCTACAAGGAGATCCTGAAGCTTTTCTTCTCTTGTCTTGACCACAGACCATTTTACAGGTTCTCATAGAATTAAATAATAATTAGAAATCGCCGACTCCATTTTCTTTGCAAAGGATATATGTGTCTGCATCAAAAAAATTGAAGACAGATCAGGCACAAATAGGGGCTGCTGTACTAGTAAAAACTGGAGTTCGAAAGAGCACCTCATTTTACAATAAGAGGTTGAAAATGCGAGAGGTTCAGTTTAATTTTATTTTTCCATTACGAAACCAACCTGACTCTTAGTCAATCGACCATTTCCTTACGTTTGCAACGGCTATTTATTATCGGTGATAAGCTACAGCATCAGAGCCATATTACGCAAAGTTTCCCTAGGATAGCCGCTTCTGCGGCCTTGCGGAACAAGTCCTAATCAGCTGGAGACTGAGACCCTTATCCTTGACACTCTTCTATCACTGCTTCCTTGCAGTTTTGGTTTCCTTACACCATATCAATGGGATGAGATTGAAGTGCGTAATCCAAAGCCGAGCAAGATCTTTATTGAAATTTATTCATCATACCACATTGCACAAAAGGGCGCTGGCATTTGTGATTCACTTCGTATTCCAACATTATACCGTATCTCATGTGAAATAAGTTATCTGGAAAGTAATGTAGTCTATAAGGCATTTCAGCAAAGGAATCTCTTCCGCACCTCCCCCACCTTCGCAAGCAATAAACATCTTCTATCCTTCAATTTAAATCCGTCATGTGAAATTTGCGGACATGTTGGCATTTTATAGGTTGAAACGGTGTACAGCCAGTCCAATTAGCCGGGTGAGTGCAAACTGGTGCACCTTATACGTCTTGGAAATTTTAACTACTATTGTGGAGATTTCCGTTCACTCGCTTGTGATATGTTGCCTGGAGGTTGCGTAATTACTTAATACCGAATACCGTCGTTCTGACCTACGGAGCGCGATCATCAAACTTCACAACGACGGCAAGCAAACAAGAGAAATTGTGAAGATCCCTTTCCGTACCTCGAAGGACGGTTCAGAATACAGTACGACGCTATAAAGAACTGAAGACCGAAGAGGACAGGGAAGGAAGAGGACGTCCCACAACAGCTACGAGTCGGAGAAATGTGAGGCTCGTCAGAGAAAGAATTCGAAGGAACGCCAGGAGATCGATGCGCCAGATGGCGAAAGACGTTGGAGTAAGCGCGAGGTCAATGAGGAGGAAGTTCCCCTATCGCTTGCAGAAATGCCAACTCCTGACGGACATTATGAAGAAAAGGAGATTGGAGAGATGCAAGAAGTTGCTGCAGCGATTCACGGTGGCACGCGCCCGAGACATCGTTTTCAGTGATGAAAAGATTTTTACTCTGAATCCAGCCTTCAACTCCCAAAATGAGAGGATTATTGCAGGATCACTTGCTGATGCTACCACCAAGGGCAAGACTCCAGGAAAGAGCGAAACACCCCCAGTCCATTCTTGTTTGGGGAGGAGTCACCTCTACGGGGAAGACCCCACTTGTTTTCGTTGAAGCTGGTGTAAAAATCAACGCAGAGGTTTACAAAAATATCCTGGAGGAAGTTCTCAAGCCGTGGGCCAACTCCCATTTCGGAGAAGCCTACTGGTGCTTCCAGCAGGATTCTGCTCCAGCACACAAAGCAAAGATGGTCCAGGAGTGGTGCGCCGAGCACCTGCCCGACTTCATCAGACACGACGAATGGCCCTCCAGTTCTCCTGATCTAAACCCGATGGATTACTGTGTGGTCCATCTTGGAGAGCAAAGCGTGTTCTACCAGACATCCAAACTTGGACTCTCTTAAGGCGGCGCTTTCAAAATCTTGGGACGAAATCGATGACCAGTACCTGCGTGCCACATGCGAAGCATTTGTCGAACGTCTGAAGGACTGTGTGAAGGCTAAAGGAGATCATTTTGAGAAGCATTAACATTTTTTGTATTGTCATGTTTGTAGTAAATAATATTGATAATTAGAATTGATTTGTGAGAATTATTGTCAAAATGCCATTGAAAATTTAGTGCACCAGTAATTTTGCCCCACCCTGTACTTCCGTGTTGAAATTCAAACGTTGTATGCGCAGACGTGCTGAATAACATTGATGTAAGGGATTAAAGCACAACACTGGCTCCAATTTTGGCTCTAAGAGCATCCTTCCATTTTTGACGATAACCCTCCAAAAATCCAGAGTAGGAATCATTTGCCGATCAATGTTAAGATAGAAGGCAGAAAGAATGGAAGAAAGCATATCAAAACTTTTGCTGCTTTTCAAGATGGGAAGAAATATGAAGAATCGTGTACCGCATGAACTGCCTGACTAGCATTCTGATGGGATGCCTCGAAAACGCCAAGTTCTGCAGCTTAAGAGCAGCAAAAAACCTTCTTCCCAGCCCCTTCATGGTGAGGCTCAGCCACATGTCGCATGAACTACCTCAGAAGAATTAAACAAACCAAAAGTTAACATACTATGCGGCAGTCGAAGGACCTTTATCCCATCAGTGCACAATTTTCCATCCATCTCGATAAATTCTTGAGTGAGATACACCCCAATGACCAAAGTCACATAAAAATGCTCTCATGCTCAAATGCTCATTGCATTCAAAAGTGCTCTTCATCATGTTCACAACTTGAGAGTGACGGAGTACCGCAGATACACCTTGTTAAGAATTATCAGTAGTTTCCAATATTTCTTGTACCTGACTGAGACTGTTATCCTCGATTTAATATGTATCGTCGAGAGGTGCGGTAATTTCGCATAACTTTCCGAACAACAAGTCAAGCCATTGAATACGATCTCTCACACTCATTAACTTGCATTTCATTATATCAGGTACCTCACATAACGGTGTCATGTAATGGGGCTGTTATAATTGTAATTCATTGATGCCGCCTTATGCGTGTATCAGAAGAAACCTTCGGTCCCATAAAGTGAAACTCTCTGGCGCAGCAGTAGCATTGTTCATTGATTATTCATTAGTCACTGCAAAGAAAGTTGAGATCGGTAAATAACAAATACTGATAATTTGCATAAAGAAAAAGTTAAAGAAAGAAGGTCGGAGTAAGCCACTCAAAGTGTTCGCTGAGACGCCTTACCCATTTTCCAGCTGTCAGTTTGTGGTTACAAGTCGAGCACCCACCATATTTCATAGGTATTTCGAAGCGGATTCGTAATTCGCTTCTCAAAGACGGAATTTCATAATGCAATGTAAGTCAAGAGACCATGTTCAGGAAGAAGTCTCTAACCAACAAAAAAAAAGGAGCAATCAGACCCATGTCTGAGTCGTCTGATGCGGTCGTATTTCTTCGCAAATCAGTTTTTGGCAAGACTGGATCTAGCCATACAAAAGTGGTTCTTAATCGTAATGAGCATGCTAGAAAAAATGCAGAAAGCCCCGCCCGTTGAGGATCCTAAACACTCTTACAGACACAGACTAGCATATGATCCAGTAGGCCAGCTCTACGTTCGAACACTGTACGTGTCGAGTTCCTGTTTGCTCCTTATCACAACAAGTACTGCAATTTTATACAGAATCGTAGCAGATATGGTAATAGTTCTAAAGCTGGCGTTCGAAAACTTTTCGGATGATATGCGCCTCACACTTCGACCTACCATCCTTCCCTTGTTGGGCGGAACCCCTCGTGTGAACGATTTGCCAGTCAGTATACCCTCCCTTTCAAAAAGCGAGAAAGCGTCGGGTGCAGACCATACACCACAAGTGACGACGGCCTTCACAAAATTAAATGTTTTTTTCTGCCAATGAAATGATTAGCCTGTTGCAGTTGTATTCTATCAGTTGTCACTAATTACAACTATCATTTACCAAAAATCAGCTATCACTATGAACACTACTAACCAGATTTACTTGGAGGCCGTCGTCAGTTGTGGTGTTTGGTCTGCACCCGACACTTTCTCGCTTTTTGAAGGGGAGGGTATGGGAGTCAACCTCCAAGCTCAAATCGAGAAGCCCGCTAGCTTTTCCTACGTAAGCGGTGTAGCTCGCCAGCAAGCGGCAGCCGCTGCGGAGTCAGCGGCAGCGGGACCTTCCTCGCCTTTACCACCCACTCCCGGGCGTCGTGCCAACCGTAAACGGCCAGCTAGTCGCAGACGGTGGTTTCTCGTGGTCAACTGCCCAAGTTCACCCCGGAGAGGCACTTCCAACACATTGTCGGAAAGTTACCCATGGACACAACTCGTTTCTTCTCGGAAACTAGCCGTTCCCATCCAATCCGGACTCGATTACTTCCGCTATACCGCTCGCTGTCTGGTCACATTCCTCCAGGTGGATATCTCTCTCCCAAGTACGTGAGAAGGCTTTTCCCACTCAAGTTCCACAAGCAGCCAAGCCCCCGTTAGCGCTTGTCGACTATTTGTCTCGAACAGTGTTTGTGCTATAGTGCATCGCCGCTCCTTCCGGTGCGTCAACGACGACCCACTCGGGGGTCGGTATGTCATCACTGAGAATTCGCGGCCAGTTACTTCCGAGGGATTAATGCCCTCCATAGTGTACCCCGAGGAGCGAGATCTTTTTCCTGTCCTGTACCAGGTCGTCAATGTAGGAGTTGGTCAGGGTGTCGTTCTTGAAGCGAAGGATTTTTTCATTCCTGGACCGGACCGGCGTGAACTCCATCTGATCACTTTGGGTCAGTATGCCACCAATGTTCCGACTAACATCCGTGGTTTTGATCGGACGCTCGTCTCCGTGAAGGAATTGGTTTTCGTCTATTCGGTTGAGCTCACATGGGCAGCCCTGCGTGATCCTCCTCTTGCCCTCGAGCAGGCTCGGATACCCAAGGCTACCGCCCTCGATCAGCGGTACCCATATTTCTTCCGGGTACGAGAATGAATTCGTCTTCGTCACTCCCCAACGACGACTCAGCGGACCTTGGCACCGTTATGCCTCTTGTGATTCGCTACGAAGATGTCAAGGGTTTGCGGATTGCCTTTGAAGGCGCACCGCAGACCGTCCCCGTCTCCAATTGTCTGCGATTTTTCCCTTCGACAAGTTGAGCAAGACGAAATCGTCGCCGCCAACATCCGTTTTAACGTTTCCTGAGTGATGCGGTTCTCCGAGTTTCCAGCTTCTCACGATTCTCAGAGGATGCTCTGTTCTTTCGTTAGGAACTCCCTTTCAGCCTATTTCGAGGAAGGCATTCTCCCACTTCGCGTCTTCAAGCCCACCACAAAGGAGAAGATCTTTAAAGTGAAGTGAACCGTGCCGTCAATTCTACCAGCTAGGACGCTAACCCGCGAGTCTCTCAACCGCCACATGGCGCACCTATTCAACGCCGCCTGTTCAGCCTAGCTGCCGTCAACTGCTTGATCGATGACAAGCGGACACACATGCTTACGACAACCGTCCCCAGCATGTCCGCTTTCTCCCTGTGGTTTGACTTCACCATCTGGGCATGTCGTCCGAGTGCGGATGGACGACTCAACGTCCAGTCTATCTATGGGTCACTGGTTCTCATTCCCGCGGGAACTGACCCGCTCTACGAGCTCATCTCGAAGCGACAGCTCTTTGCTCGTTTCGAAAACAATTCACGAGTCGCGGTTATCTTAAACGCCGTGTACGGCTCCCACCGTAAGCAATCCTGTTGGCCCTCAGTTTGAGCATGTTGCTGCCTCAGTAGTGGTCGGACCTTTCAACTGCGTCCGGACCAAAACACCGCCCTTCAAATGGGTGATCATCTGCTGCCGATTCTCTCGTTATACAGGCCGCTTTCAGCACCGAAAAAAGAAGTCGGAGTGCTTATCGCTGCCCGCACGTACGCTTCTTTAGAGCAAGGTCTAACTGCCACCACTGCGACCAACAACGCCGTGGCCCAATTTAGTGACACCTTGCTGCAGCTTGACGACAACAAGGATCAGGCGATCTTGCGGTTTGTCTCGGATACAGCCTTGATCGATGGCGCCCCTAGACTCCGGTCGACCTCCACACGGTACTCAGTCGGAACTACTCGATTGTCTGATGTTCAATCCTAATCTGGCCATCGACGTGTCGGACGCAGAACAGGATGAACATCGACTGACGGAATGCTACATTTCTCAATCGACGCATGACGCGACGACATCATGTTCCGCGTTTGTCCACCAGCTGTCCTCCGCATCACACGCATGCAGCGGACCGCATCTTTTGTGGCACGCTGGACAAGTTTACCACTTCTCAAATTTCGGAACTAGCCCGGGTAGTCCTTGCCACTCACCTGCCACAAACTCGCCGCATCCACATCGGATGACCATCACCAGCTGAAACCCCATGCCAGGTGTCTCCGCCCCTCCAACCCTGCCTGTTTTGGTGCGCAAGGCATCATGGGTATTGTGGTCGCCAAAGGCGTTCCGATGGCTCCCCGCACCTTCACTTTCATCCGCTGCTGAATGATTCGCTCAACCGGCTGTTCTACGACCATGCTCTCATCAACGGTACCCGTGTAGAAGACCGTCACATGTTCCTATCCGTACGCTGTCCTGAGCTAAAGCTCCCGTTCCTCTTCGTCGGCGTACCCTGTGCATCCGCGAAGTCTCTTAGTGGATCGCACAGCTGTGAGGCCGAAGCTGAGGCTTGCCGCCAAATTGTGTCGGTGTTAACAAGGAAGAACATCCCACCCTCGTTTCTGGCCATCATAGCGTTCTACAAAGAACAGCTCGCACAGTTCGCCAAAACCCTCGAAGTCGATTTGGATACAGTCGATTCCGTTCAAGGCTGTCAAGAGAACATCATCATCCTCCTCACCACGCGGTCTGGCTTCGATGCTGACCGAGGAGAATTTCTCAACGAACCTCATCGGTTCAACGTCGTGCTCACCACGTATAGGCACGGCCAGTTTGTTCTAGGTCACGAGCAGTCTTTACAGGTCTCTCATACTGGAATGACATCTTTAGGCCCGCAACGTTCTGCCATAGTCTGCCACTGCGTTACCGTATCTCATCGACTTACGAACCCTTTTTCCTCCTCCTTGAAACCTAAGGTGAGCAGTGCTTCTTTGTTTTGTTTCCTCATATTTGAGTCCGAGGACGGACTTTTTTGTAATGGAAAAGGTGTAAGAGAGTGAAAGAGCGCGAGAGAGTTGATACACTAATCGCTGCATAATTATAAACCACTACTTTGGTGTGTCGAATGTGCGTGTGTGTCGTTCTGTCCGTCTGGGCCAACCGCTAACAGAACTGGGGAGTTCGAAGGATTACACTTCGTGATGTTGATGTCACGATTATGATAACACCTACAGCGGTTATATAAACACCGATCGAGTACACTCACGTCAGTCTCATTCTACGTGGTGCTGCAGTGGCAGCTGGAGGTGAAGAAGTGAGGGGGCAGGAAAGGGGGTGGGCAGGAAGGGGGAGGAGAGCGAGAGAGAGCGAGGGAGGAAGAGGGAGGGAAGGAGAACGAGAGGAGAAAAGGGGAGGGAGGGAGTGTCGTGGCAGCCTCAGGGGCAAGAGGGGAGGGTTGAAAGAGTGGGCTGGGAGTGGGAGGATTAACGGAGGGAGCCGCGTTCAACGAGGGAGTGACGTACATTTCTAAATGAGATGTTGTGATTTTGATAACACTCACAATGGCTATACATATAAACACGATGGAGGCACAACTCAGTTCTACTATCCTTCTATTTTATAAAGCGCTAACTTTGTGTGTCGGTTTGTGTATCTGTATGTGTGTGTGTGTGTGTGTGTGTGTGTGTATGTATGTGTGTCCGTCCGCAAAATGAAGTGAGTGAGAAGGAAGCTCATGGGATAAACAAACCGCTAACAAATCGGGTAGCTTACAGGGATTTGAGATATCAATGTTTTGTAGATAGTTGTGATACACTCTCAGGGCTATATAAACACCTGCTTAGCACACTTCCGTTCATTCCACATGGTGCTGCAGTGGCAGCTGGAGGGCAGTGGAGAGAGGAAGGGAGGATGAGGAAGGGAAGCGAAAAATCTACCGTCATATCATGATTGTGTCCCTTCTACTGTATGAAACACCATTGTGTTGCATACGCGTCACTTCCAGGAGGTGTTGGTGTCACAGGAGGAAGGGACCATAGCGGAGGATAGAAAGCTTGCGCAGGAAAGGAAGGTCCCGGCGGTTGACGGGGGACTAATCTGGTTTATATAAAAGAAGATTGAATAAGGACGTGAAGCTTTCGGCAGGGAAGCCAAAGTCCCGGCAGTCGACAGGGATTAATCGTGGTAGTCGTTATAAACACAATAGATGAGTATAAAAATTAAAAATTACTAATTAAGGTTGTAGTAGCCAAAACTAGTAAACTCCCCTAACCATTTATTCTTTTGCTTCCCTTCTCGGGCGGATTCCCCTTACAAGTAGCCGTCTGGCACGAGAGAGTATGTCGGGATGAGAGGCAGATAGTGCGAGAGCATACTGTAGTGACTCATCTGATGCTTCGTACTTAAGGCTTCCGATCGGCGACTTAGAGAGATCTCCGCTGCAACGACTGGACTCCGGCCTGCGCCTCCGTCACCCTTCGATCCCTTCGGGCCGTCGCCTCTGGGCCCAACGCCTCCGCCGAAGATCCTCAACTGAAAGATCTCGAAGTCAGCATCATCAATAAATCTGACTGTATTCGTAACTAATCTATCACAAGTAATCAGTCCGAGTGAGGTGTTAAATCACTCATATAACTGAATCAAAAAGTGTTTGAACTATTCTGTTCGAACTCTGGGAGTCTGTAGAATTGCGAAATCTTTTCTCAGCGTTATGCAGCAGCCCTTAAAAAGCAAGCACGAACAAATTTCCCTCAAAATAACCCAAACCAACGAGCCGAATTTGGGGACTTGGACATAATACCGTGAGCATCAAGCACGTAATAAGTTGAGGATCCGCGTAGTCTTTGACGCTCCGGAACATTACAAGTTATGCGCATCGCCTGTTTTTTTTGCAAGGATTCGGTAATCCTCCTACATATGTTCGCAATTCTTTTCAAATTCTATTCAGAAAAATTATTTCGTGTCGACGCATTTTTATTAGTAAGGCCCAATGAAAGGGAGCACGACCCCACAGCACGACCTTCCTGTGGCGTAGGATTATCGGGAACCGCCTAAACGCGACAAAATCAGGAAGTTTAGCTCCACGAGTGTTCATGAGGCTAACTGCCTGACCGCTCCTTGTGGCAACCATTACCCACTCAGTTGCATACTCACTCAAGCGAAAGAGACTTGGTTGACTGGGTAAAGATCGCTCTATGTATTAGGTTGTCCCATAATTAGTGAATCACTTTGGGTATTTTTGAATTAAATTTTTTTCTTTTTTATGTGGAGTCTTTGCTCATCCAAACATACACCTCTGTCATCTACAATGTATTGCCTATACAAGGAAATTTAGTCGCTGTCTTATCTCTAGAATTCCAGGAGCTATTGATCGAAGAAAGATCGGAAGTCGAGTTTGAGGTCATGTCACTTAGCGTAAAATTTCTTCCTGGGGAAGAGCGCTAGAGGTCAGACTGAGTTGTCTTTTGTTGGCACGAGGATAGGGCCACACAGAGGAAGTGAAGAACTGCTAGCCTGAGAGTCTCCAATTTTTTATGAATATTCTCCGCAAGGTGGGTCGAACGACCTCAGGAAAAAAGCAGACTTTGTCTTGCTTTACTTTCAAATTGAACGCGTCGCGCTGTAGATGTTGATCTTCTTCAGTGACCCTAGTATTACTGGGCGGCGGTTCCCAGCGCATGGTCACTCTCGTGCTCCACCAATATCTCGGAAGGGTCGGACTCGAAGGAGGTTCGGCTTTTGCTGTCAGAACTCCCGAATCCTTCATGCTAGGCTACTGCTTTTCGGAGATTTGCTAGTACACTCCACCCAGTCCAGAACCCTGGTGAATATGCTGGATGATCACTGTAAGGAACTAAGGGAAGGTCAGAAGGAACATGACGATGTCGTAATAAC
>MU871271.1:19289-34908 GCA_036418205.1 Ostertagia ostertagi
CCTTGTTAAGAATTATCAGTAGTTTCCAATATTTCTTGTACCTGACTGAGACTGTTATCCTCGATTTAATATGTATCGTCGAGAGGTGCGGTAATTTCGCATAACTTTCCGAACAACAAGTCAAGCCATTGAATACGATCTCTCACACTCATTAACTTGCATTTCATTATATCAGGTACCTCACATAACGGTGTCATGTAATGGGGCTGTTATAATTGTAATTCATTGATGCCGCCTTATGCGTGTATCAGAAGAAACCTTCGGTCCCATAAAGTGAAACTCTCTGGCGCAGCAGTAGCATTGTTCATTGATTATTCATTAGTCACTGCAAAGAAAGTTGAGATCGGTAAATAACAAATACTGATAATTTGCATAAAGAAAAAGTTAAAGAAAGAAGGTCGGAGTAAGCCACTCAAAGTGTTCGCTGAGACGCCTTACCCATTTTCCAGCTGTCAGTTTGTGGTTACAAGTCGAGCACCCACCATATTTCATAGGTATTTCTAAGCGGATTCGTAATTCGCTTCTCAAAGACGGAATTCATAATGCAATGTAAGTCAAGAGACCATGTTCAGGAAGAAGTCTCTAACCAACAAAAAAAGGAGCAATCAGACCCATGTCTGAGTCGTCTGATGCGGTCGTATTTCTTCGCAAATCAGTTTTTGGCAAGACTGGATCTAGCCATACAAAAGTGGTTCTTAATCGTAATGAGCACGCTAGAAAAAATGCAGAAAGCTCCCGCCCGTTGAGGATCCAAACACTCTTACAGACACAGACTAGCATATGATCCAGTAGGCCAGCAATCTACGTTCGAACACTGTGCGTGTCGAGTTCGTGTTTGCTCCTTATCACAACAAGTACTGAAATTTTATAAATCGTAGCAGATATGGTAATACCTTCAGCTGGCGTTCGAAAACTTTTCGGATGATATGCGCCTCACACTTCGACCTACCATCCTTCCCTTGTTGGGCGGAACCCCTCGTGTGAACGATTTGCCAGTCAGTATACCCTCCCTTTCAAAAAGCGAGAAAGCGTCGGGTGCAGACCATACACCACAAGTGACGACGGCCTTCACAAAATGTAAATGTTTTCTGCCAATGAAATGATTAGCCTGTTGCAGTTGTATTCTATCAGTTGTCACTAATTACAACTATCATTTACCAAAAATCAGCTATCACTATGAACCACTACTAACCAGATTTACTTGGAGGCCGTCGTCAGTTGTGGTGTTTGGTCTGCACCCGACACTTTCTCGCTTTTTGAAGGGAGGGTATGATAAAAAAAAGATTTTGTCAAATTTCTCATATAATTCCAACGGAATCTCCTGTGAAATCACTTCTTCCGAACCTGGTTCTGAATTGTTGCTTTGAAATCGCGATGAATTCAACGACATCTTTAGCAAGGCTGAGTGACGAGAATTCTTGTCCAGCAATCCAATCACAATCACAGAAGGAATGAGAGGAAGAAGTAAAAAAAAAGCAGGCATAAACTGTGACCAAAGCCAAAGTAGTGACGGATGATATGCCAAATCTAGCGTATAACGAGGTCAAGAAATTCAAACGGATGAGCAGTCCTCAGTGCACAAGCTTATGGAAATGATTTAAAATTAAAGGGACCCTTTCCGTTTTTTTTAAATTCTTTCCCAACATGAATATGTCAATTGCGATCACAAGTTGAACGCAGCAAGATCCAAAGGGAACCAAATTTACGAATCACACTCTATGTGCAAAGGTAGGACACGCGGCGTCAAACGCGGAGCGTGGAATGAAATGCGCCATGATTTGGTCACTTATCAGGCGGCGCATTGAAAGAATTGATTTAGAGCATGGAGAATGGCGACAAAACTTTCGATAGCATAGGAGATTGGGCCAGTAGAAGGGTGGGTGATTTGGGCGACGTATATGTGGAATAGGCCAAAAAGTCAAAGAGAGTTTTTAGTGGCAGCACTTCGTGAAACTGTAAGCTTTCCCAGCCCCAGCATTTGTGACAGATGACCAGCGAGAGTTTCAACGCGTAGCAGTCCTTTCAGTATCTTGAATTGTTTACCAAAACAAATGATTTTTTTGTTCTTTTCGTTCTTATCATGAACGATGGGTCCTAAGCCACTGCTTTATGGGGGAGATAGAATCACGATTTTTCCGGGAATACTTCCGGAGAATTTGTCATCCATTTGGGGAAAATAAGTAATTGACCCAAATGCAGAGAGTCTTGAAGAAGTTAAATACTCGACATGATAGCCGAAATGTCTTTCTCGAAACAACAAGGTGGAGCAAAATAATGGAAGCAGGTGCAGGAAACGGAACTAGCGGTCAACCTATATCTCGTTCGTGGTATGCAAATAGTAAGAGAGTGGAAAGAGAGCAAGAAAGTGATAAAATACACTAATTATTAGATAAATTACTAATCAAAGATGTAGTAGCCAAACATGTAAACTCCCCTAACCATTTATTCTTTTTTTTCCATTCTTGGGCTGATTCTCGGGCGGATTCCCCTTACAAGAGAATGCTTTGAGCTTCCATGGAACTTTGAAAGAAGACCTGGGTTTATCGCGTCAAACGCGGAGCGTGGACTGGAAATCGCGCATGATTTAGGTCACCTTATCAGCGGCGCCATTGAAAGAATTGATTTAGCAGTCATGGAAATGGCGACAAAACTTTCAATAGCATAGGATGCAGTAGAAGGCGTGTGATATTGGCGATATAGTGGAATAGGGCCAAAAAGTCAAAGAGAGTTTTTAGTGGCAGCACTTCGTGAAACTGTAAGCTTTCCCAGCCCCAGCATTTGTGACAGATGACCAGCGAGAGTTTCAACGCGTAGCAGTCCTTTCAGTATCTTGAATTGTTTACCCAAAACAAATGCATTTTTCTGTTCTTTTCGTTTCTATATCATGAACGAGGTCTAAGCCACTGCTTTGGGATATGGATAGAATCACGATTTTTCCGGGAATACTTCCGGAGAATTTGTCATCCATTTGGGAAAATAAGTAATTGACCCAAATGCAGAGAGTCTTGAAGAAGTTAAATACTCGACATGATAGCCGAAATGTCTTTCTCGAAACAACAAGGTGGAGCAAAATAATGGAAGAGGTGCGGAAACGGAACTGCGGTCAACACTAGTCTCGTCGATTGTATCGCAAATGTAAGAAGTGAAAGAGAGCAAGGAAGTTACTAAAACCCCTTCTACACTATTAGTTATTAGATAATTTACTTCAATCAAGATGTAGTAGCCAAACAAGTAAACTCCCCTAACCATTTATACTATTTTTCCATTCTTGGGCTGATTCTCGGGCGGATTCTCCTTTACAAGAGAATGCTTTGAACTTCCATGGATTTTTGAAAGAAGACCTGGGTTTATCGATAGAATCTTGAAAGATGATTACAAACAGGGATTCTAAAAATGCTACGTAAAGTTTCTAGAAAGTTGTGGCCTTCAAAGTTGGCAGGAAACGGACACCATTTCATAAAACCACTACACCAACTGCCGACAAAGTAGCGACGGTGCATGTAGCCTTCCCACGCCCCCGATGCAGTAGGCGAGGACTTTTGCACATTGTTTTTCGAAACCATTAAGCGCTCTCATTTCAATTTTTGATGGATTGCAAGCGTGGATTACAGACGTAAATGGGAGTCGTTAACAAATGCCAATGAGTAGCTTCACGTAGCAGTTTTAGAGTCCCTATTTGTAATCAGCATCCAAGACTCTACCGATGTACCTAGGTCTTCTCTCAAAGTTCCAGGGGAAGTGCAAAGGTTCAGCTCAAATTCACTATTCAGATGAAGCCATCTGGTACAAGAGGGTATGTCGGTACGAAAGGCAGACAGTGCGAGAGCATACTGTAGTGACTCATCTGATACTTCGCCCTTGAGGTTCCGCTCGGCGACCTATAGAGAGAGATCTTCCGCTGCAACGACTGGACTCTGGCCTGCGTCTCCGTCACCTTTCGCCTCCGAGCCGTCTCCTGTGTCCCAACCCCCTCCGCTGAAGATTCTCGACCGGACTGATCTTGAAGTCAGTATCATTAATAAATTTATTTATTTATTTATTTATTAAATGCGCTCGAAAGGCGCGCTACAACGAAAAGCTAGAGCCGCAGGCCATACTGTGTACCTTTAGAAAAAAAACACCAGGCATAACGGGAAAAGAACAACTCAGTTTTGAGAAATTCAGTTTTCCATAATCAGGGTCAAGCGAGGCGTTGAGGAAAATTTGGAAATACGACCCCCCCCACCACCCTCCGCCGGAGGCCGAAGTCCATGAAACAACCCTCTTCAAAAGCCGAACTATGAAAAGGTTGAAAAGCTTGTTTAATTCTCCCCCAAAACTGCTCATAAAAAAGCCCTGCTACCCCACCGCCCACAAAAAAATTCGTTTAAGAAGTACAAAAGTGAAAAAGTCAAAGAATAATCATTATTGATGAGTCCTACCAAACGAGCAAACGAGAAACAGACCAGAAAACGACAAACTAGCCACTAAAAATGGCATACTATGACAACATCTGTTCTTTATTTATTTCCTCCACAAGACTTACCAAATTCTAGTACTACACAGATTGTGGTTCTCAATTTGCACGTAGCCCTTCAGTTGAAAGAAGCTTTTTAACCGCCTTCGCCAGCTGTGTGTTGACTGGACTTTGGCGTTGACCGTGGAGCAGCTTATTTACTATTGAAATTTGAACAAATATTCAAATGATTATAACTTTCTTCAAATATGACGAATTTTCAATCTGAAAGCAGATTTGGAAGTTTTGTGAAGAGAGCTTTTTCTAATCAGTATTGAAATTACAAAAAGTTATAAGAAATAACAAATTTAGATCAAATTAACGAGGAAAATTCGAGACGAGCACGAGTTTTTACACTTTCCGGAGCAATAACTTGCTTCATTTCCGTCAAATTCAAAAAGTTGATACGTCATACAAAACTAGAAGATTTTCTCTATCCAAACGGTTGCTAAAGCAGCTTCATACGTCCAGTATCAAAAAATGGCCACGTTGAGGATTTCTGCAAAATTAACGAGGAAAATTTGTGATGAGTGCGAGTTTTTACTTCCTAAAGCCATAACTCCGTTCAAACTCATCCAATCCAAAAAGTAAATACGCCATCATAAACTAGAAGATTTGCTCTATCAAATGCTACTAGAACTGCTCCAAACGTCCAGTATTAAAAAAACGGCTACGTTGAGGATTTTCGCACGAGTACCGCCGAAAGGCACTTTTTCGCTACATTGGCACTATTTCAACGGCTGTATATCCTTTTAAGGGCGATTATGTACTAAAGTAAGAGCAGATTTGGAATCACTGCTTTTCTCTTTCTAAGAAAAGTGATTGATTAGCGTTTCTCAACTTTAAAGGTTACATGTTTATAAATTTAACCCTGAAGAGTCCGTTAACGCAATGTTGAATGGTGTACACCTCCCTGTAAATGCGCACGGACACTTTCAGAATTCTCTCGATTGTTCCTGAATTGAGGTTGTTTGTCCAAGGAGCCGTAGTTGAAGCGCGCGCAACAACTAGACCCTTTCTCGGATGCGCCGTGTACCTCACATCCCTTCAGATTCGGGGTCTTACTTGAAAGATGAAATATCTCTTGGAAAGCGTGCGAAATTCAGATTCTTTAACTTGTGTGGTGATAAAACACTGAAGTAACTAAGAATTACCGGACGCCTCAGAATCACGAAAATTTTGTGTGGGTGAAATATCATTTTCATTGGAAATCCTCTGGCCTGGCATCGACTCATCCTTGATATTTGTCTTCCGACGGTGATGATCCCACTGCATCAAAATGGCTCGATCTCTTCCACCCAGCGGGCCAATACGACCCCCCCCCCCCTGCGACGTGTCGAGGATTCCTCAACGCACGCTTGACCCTGCTCCCATATCCAAAAGCCTTAGTGAAAATTTAATATGTAAAGAGCATGCAGAGCAATATGACCTGGGCTCGCTGAGATGAAAAAAAATTTCCGAATTTTCCAAAACGGCAGAAGAAGAAATCTACAAAAAGGAAAACAACGGAAAAGATATCAAGAATCCTGTCGGACAGGAGGTTCATACTATTAGCTCAATCGCAAAAGTAGGATACTCCAGAGTGCGCAAAACTATTACTCAACTTTAAAACCTATTGGCCAGGCTGCAATCGCCGTGCATCGGAAGCACTCAACGAATCAAAGTAATCTCCCGATCGTAATGCTTGTCAAGGCTAACAAACCACGGTAAGCTAGGAGAGTGGTGCCACGGATAAACGCTTAGTAAGTGTGTGATGTAACCAGGGACAAATGATCCTGTATACATGTCAAAAATCGGGTCAATGGTGGTCGAAGGAGGGAAAAGTGTGTATCTCAATAGGATGAGGCACCTGAATGTATAGTCCATGTGAGGAAGAAAAGAAAAATGAACCACATGTCCGCTGGACCTTGAAAAGCAAAAGCAGATGTAGCGCTAAACAAGAAATAAGTGAGACATCGAGCATATCGAAAAATCTGACTGTATTCGTAAATAATTTATCAGAAGTAATCAGTTCGAGCGAGGCGGTTAACTCGCTCATATTGCTGGTAGCATCCTGTCCTGACGCCGAATGAGGCAGGTCAGTTCAAACTCTGCTTGGTATTGGCTCTGCCGAACCTCAACGGAAGAATGAATTTGATCAACTCGAGCAGCTCCGGGCAGCTCGCAAGTTCTGGGAGGACAGGTTTGGAATTCTGTCGCTCTTCCTTTTTATCTGTTAACTTCTATCACTTCTCCTGTCCGCACTTTACTTCCTTCCTTTTGCACCTTCTTCGAATCACCCTATATTCTTGCGCCTAGGCGGGTCAGGGAGGTAATGTTAAAAATGGATAACATGCGGCATCAGTAGATCACCATTTCACACCAACACGCCCATTGTGTTTGAATATGTTCTTAGTCCTTTCGTTCCCATATTTTGATCATTCTCATCGCACGTTTTTTCCTATCTCATGCACCTGCACTTCTCCTCCATAGTTTCAAACCGAAGTTTCGCAAAGCTCTCCCCGATTTTTCTATCGTGTGAATCACGCATTTTTTCGGCCGTTTTTGCGAATGTTTCAAAATCGTAACGCTGATGCTCCATGCACTCGACGGTTCCTTTTGTTCTCCGTTTCTTCTTTGTTCTGTCTCTGAAAAACAAAGCGGGCATCAGCTCGCTCTTTGCGAAAGGGGCATTTTGCCATGCTTCGCGTCGGCATATTGCTTTCACAACTATTCAAGCTCACGCGAGTTCTAAATTTAGAAAATAGCTCCAGGGCCTGATGGCCTTCAACGAGAATATGTTCGACATGCTATGCAGCAGTAGCAGCAGCTGGTTGTCAGGAGAGGAGAGCTTAAAAGAAATATTTTGCTGACAGCAACAAGGGTACTCCCCAGAAATTGAATGTCTCCTGATATTTGTGCAATCGATTAGTCTATGCTTACAGTTACTGGGGTCAGGACCTGCTAGTTTTTGTCAGTGCGCGAACTTGATTCTCCATGTTAATAAACAGTTTACATGTCAATACTTACATCGTCGTTTAAAGCTTCTCTGTACTATTTTTTAGCACCTTTGCGTTCATAACCCTTTCTCTCCCCTTTGTTAGCGGCAAGTTCCTGTTCAAGGCTTTCTTATGGCCTTCCTCATTTTTTTTTTACGAAATTATTACTTCACCTTGTTGTTGCTGTCTCCCAGCATCGATCGCTACCGGCATAATGTGTTACTTGGCCTAGCCCGTGGCACGTACGCCCCACACAAGCAAATTGACATACTGTCGCCTAGCGAGAGTTTGCGCAACACCAATTGTCGTGATACGCCAATAGTGGCCATGTGCCCGCCCGTGCCTCACTGGGCTATTGCTCAGTGCACGAAGTGTCGACAAACCTCATTTCTATCGCCCCGTCGACAGCTGTCTGGTAGATACATGTTTCTATGGATTTGTTATGTCTCGTTTTTTTGCCACTCGTAATGCCAGCCGATCCGCCGTTCTCACCCAACGCCATTGCTCCCGTTGTCTCCATGTTTCATAAACATCTGCTCTTTCTTCACCTTGAACATCCTGCATATCAGCTCCGCATTGGCATCCAAGACTTATGGGAACTCAGGGGATCCCACATGGAAGTACGGAAATAGTAGAGTACGTACAAGCGCGGAAATATGTTCCCTACTCTTTTGCTTTTGTACTGTTTTTTCTTCTTTTGTTTATATGGCTGTCATAATTTTTCCGTAAGGAGCGGACATATTCTGCATCTCCCGCACCTGTCGGTTTCTTTTTTTCGTCAACCTTGTTGACGGAGTTTCAGTCTAATGCGGATGTCGCTATCAACGTGAACTTGTCGCATGTTATTTGAGCCATAGCGCCGCCCATTTTTCACAGGGTACTTCTTTCAGATAATTGGGTAATCTGATGGACTCCTCTGTTCCTATTGAACAGCGTTATGCGTCAGTGCCTCCTGCCTCTGCCCAGGGAAATGACCGGGGTATGGTTTCAGATCAAAGAGGTACTGTGACAATCATTCCTTCGCACGCTAGTATCCCACAACATATTCTTTCAGAGTCCCCTGCGACAGCAGATCCCTCTCTACTTTCGGACATGCTAGCTTCCATTGACGAAGAAGGGCCTATGGCCCGACAGTCGTCTCAGCTCAGACTGTGGTTGATCTGCTGATCCCTGCAGACCCTGTCCAACCATCGGGTCTATGAAATCTGCCGCTGTTGTGTCTCAACCACAGTATGTCGAGCCGAAGTCTGAGCTCAAGCTCGATCTCGGTTACGATACCGTTGTTCCTCACGAGACGCTTTTGAATATGTTGCTCCTTCAGGTGAATCGGCCGGAGCTGTTGCTCCTCAACATGAGCCACAAGGAGCTAACGCTCCCCTCCTGACGACGTTCGGCCGTCAACCTCCAAGCTCAAATCGAGAGGCCCGTTACTTCCTACGAGAGCGGGTAGCTCGCCCAGCCTAAGCGGCGGCGGCAAGCCGCTGGCGGAGCAGCGGCAGCGGGACCTCTCGCCTTCTTTCACTCACCACTCGACCGGGCGTCGTGCCAACCGTAAACCGGCCAGCCTAGTCGCAAAGCGGTCGCTTTCTCGTGGTCACTCTGCCAAGTTCACCAACGCCGCGGAGAGGCACTTCCCAAGCCTATTGTCCGGCACTTCCATGACACAACTCGTATTCTTCTTCTCGGACTAAGCCCGTTCCATCAACCACATCCAGATCCTTCGCATTACTTTCCGCTATAAACGTCGAAGCTCTCCTCTGGTCCCATTCCTCTCAGGTGGATATCTCTCTCCCAAGTACGGAGAAGGCTTTCCCACTCAAGTTCCACAAGCAGCCAAGCTCCCGTTAGCGCTTGTCGACTATTTATCTCGAACAGTATTTGTGCTATAGTGTTTCGCCGCTCCTTCCAGTGCGTCAACATGACCCACTCGGGGGTCGGTATGTCATCACCGAGAATTCGCGGCCAGTTACTTCCGAGGGATTAATGCCCTCCATACTAACATCCGTGGTTGAGCTGGGACGCTGAAGGAATTGTTTTCTCTATTTCGTTGAGCTCAACGATTGGGCAGCCCTGCGTGATCCTCTTCTTGCCCTCGAGCAGGCTCGGATACCCAAGGCTACCGCCCTCGATTAGCGGTACCCATATTTCTTCCGGGTACGAGAATGAATTCGTCTTCGTCACTCCCCAACGACGACTCAGCGGACCTTGGCACTGTTCCTGCCTCATGTATGATTTCGCTAAAAGAAGATGTCAAGGGTTTGCGGATTGCCTTTGAAGGCGCACCGCAGACCGTCCCCGTCTCTCCAATTGTCTGCGATTTTTCCCTTCGACAAGTTGAGCAAGACGAAATCGTCGCCGCCAACATCCGTTTTAACGTTTCCTGAGTGATGCGGTTCTCCGAGTCCAGTTTCTCACGATTCTCAGAGGATGCTCTGTTCTTTCGTTAGGAACTCCCTTTCAGCCTATTTCGAGGAAGGCATTCTCCCACTTCGCGTCTTCAAGCCCACCACAAAGGAGAAGATCTTTAAAGTGAAGTGAACCGTGCCGTCAATTCTACCAGCTAGGACGCTAACCCGCGAGTCTCTCAACGCCACATGGCGCACCTATTCAACGCCGCCTGTTCAGCCTAGCTGCCGTCAACTGCTTGATCGATGACAAGCGGACACACATGCTTACGACAACCGTCCCCAGCATGTCCGCTTTCTCCCTGTGGTTTGACTTTACCATCTGGGCATGTCGTCCGAGTGCGGATGGACGACTCAACGTCCAGTCTATCTATGGGTCACTGGTTCTCATTCCCGCGGGAACTGACCCGCTCTACGAGCTCATCTCGAAGCGACAGCTCTTTGCTCGTTTCGAAAACAATTCACGAGTCGCGGTTATCTTAAACGCCGTGTACGGCTCCCACCGTAAGCAATCCTGTTGGCCCTCAGTTTGAGCATGTTGCTGCCTCAGTAGTGGTCGGACCTTTCAACTGCGTCCGGACCAAAACACCGCCCTTCAAATGGGTGATCATCTGCTGCCGATTCTCGTTATACAGGCCGCTTTCAGCACCGAAAAAAGAAGTCGGAGTGCTTATCGCTGCCCGCACGTACGCTTCTTTAGAGCAAGGTCTAACTGCCACCACCGCGACCAACAACGCCGTGGCCCAATTTAGTGACACCTTGCTGCAGCTTGACGACAACAAGGATCAGGCGATCTTGCGGTACGTCTCGGATACAGCCTTGATCGATGGCGCCCCCTAGACTCCGGTCGACCTCCACACGGTACTCAGTCGGAACTACTCGATTGTCTGATGTTCAATCCTAATCTGGCCATCGACGTGTCGGACGCAGAACAGGATGAACATCGACTGACGGAATGCTACATTTCTCAATCGACGCATGACGCGACGACATCATGTTCCGCGTTCGTCCACCAGCTGTCCTCTGCATCACACGCTTGCAGCGGACTGCATCTTTTGTGGCACGCTGGACAAGTTTACCACGACTTATCGGCACGAGGCTTCTCAAATTTCGGAACTAGCCCGGGTAGTCCTTGCCACCCACCTGCCACAAACTCGCCGCATCCACATCCACATCGGTGACCATCACCAGCTGAAACCCCATGCCAGGTGTCTCCGCCCCTCCAACCCTGCCTGTTTTGGTGCGCAAGGCATCATGGGTATTGTGGTCGCCAAAGGCGTTCCGATGGCTCCCCGCACCTTCACTTTCATCCGCTGCTGAATGATTCGCTCAACCGGCTGTTCTACGACCATGCTCTCATCAACGGTACCCGTGTAGAAGACCGTCACATGTTCCTATCCGTACGCTGTCCTGAGCTAAAGCTCCCGTTCCTCTTCGTCGGCGTACCCTGTGCATCCGCGAAGTCTCTTAGTGGATCGCACAGCTGTGAGGCCGAAGCTAAGGCTTGGCGCCAAATTGTTGTTCCCCGGTGTTAACAGGAGAATCCCACCTCGTTTCTTGGCATAATAGCGATTCTTCAAAGAAAAGCTCGCTCAGTTCGCCCCCAACCTCGAGTCATTTGGAGACCACCCCAGTCGATTCCGTGTCGAGAGTTTGGGCAAAGAACAATTTCATCTATCCCACACGGTCGTGGTTCGATGCTGCCAAGGAGAATTTCCAACGCACCTCATCGCTTCATCGTCGCTGCTTCACTTGTCCCGGTCGTGTGTTATAGGTCAACGGAGCAGTTCTTTACAGGTTCTAATACTGGATGCCCCAGTACCTTTTATAGGCGCAGTTTTGTCATTGTCTGCACGGCGTTAGCCGTAAATATCATAGAAATAACGAACCTTTTTATCCTCTGTCCTTAAACCTAGGTGAGCACTGTTTCTGTTGTTGGTGTTTTCGAATATTTGAGTTTCCGGGACGGACTCTTTTTTGGAATGGAAGGTGTACGAGGAAAGAGGCGCTGGAGAGAGTGATACACTAATGTGCTATAACCATACTTTGGTGTTGTCGATGTGGATGTGTGTGTAGTTTGTCACGTCTGGGCCAACCGTAGAAGAACTGGGGGAAGTTCGTGAGGATTGAAATTCGTGATGTTGATGTCACGATTATGAAATTACAGTGCGGCTATATAAACACCGATCGAGCACACTCAGTCTCATTCTACATGGTGCTGCAGTGGCAGCTGGAGGGAACGAAGGAGGGGGCAGGAAAGGGGGAGGGCAGGAAGGGGGAGGAGAGCGAGGGAGAGCGAGGGAGGAAGAGGGAGGGAAGGAGGGGAGAGGAGAAAAGGGAGGGAGGGAGTGTCGTGGCAGCCTCAGGGGCAAGAGGGGAGGGTTAAAGAGTGGGCTGGGAGTGGGAGAGGATGTACGGAGGGAGAACAACCGCTTCAAGAGGGAAGGGCTATATCCGTGTTGACGTATTACTCTAAAGTGATGTTGTGATTCTGATAACACCCACAATGGCTATATAAACACCGATCGAGCACACTCAGTCTCACTATTATACATAAATGGAAGGACTATAGAGGAAGACGTGAAGCTTTAGCAGGGAAGCAAAGTCCCGGCAGTCGACAGGGGATTAATCTGGTAGTAGTTATAAAATAGGACTGTATAAAAAATTAAAAATTACTAATTAAGGTTGTAGTAGCCAAACTAGAAAACTCCCCTAACCATTTATTCTTTTGCTTCCCTTCTCGGGCGGATTCCCCTTACAAGTAGCCGTCTGGCACGAGAGAGTATGTCGGGATGAGAGGCAGATAGTGCGAGAGCATACTGTAGTGACTCATCTGATGCTTCGTACTTAAGGCTTCCGATCGGCGACCTAGAGAGATCTCCGCTGCAACGACTGGACTCGGCCTGCGCCTCCGTCACCCTTCGATCCCTTCGGGCCGTCGCCTCTGGGCCCAACGCCTCCGCCGAAGATCCTCAACTGAAAGATCTCGAAGTCAGCATCATCAATAAATCTGACTGTATTCGTAACTAATCTATCACAAGTAATCAGTCCGAGTGAGGTGTTAAATCACTCATATAACTGAATCAAAAAGTGTTTGAAATATTCTGTTCGAACTCTGGGAGTCTGTAGAATTGCGAAATCTTTCTGATCAATCAGGACGTAGAAGATCGAGTTCCGAAGAGAGAGCTATGCGCCGTCATCATTATGTTTGAGATTTGGATGAGGATGGAAATCTCTCAGAGTTATGCAGCAGCACGTAATCAGTTGAGGATCCGCGTAGTCTTTGACGCTCCGGAACATTACAAGTTATGCGCATCGCCTGTTTTTTTTTTGCAAGGATTCGGTAATCCTCCTACATATGTTCGCAATTCTTTCAAATTGCTATTCAGAAAATTTGTTCGTCGTCGCGGGTTCCATTTTTATTAGTAAGGCCCAATGAAAGGGAGCACGACCCCACAGCACGACCTTCCTGTGGCGTAGGATTATCGGGAACCGCCTAAACGCGACAAAATCAGGAAGTTTAGCTCCACGAGTGTTCATGAGGCTAACTGCCTGACCGCTCCTTGTGGCAACCATTACCCACTCAGTTGCATACTCACTCAAGCGAAAGAGACTTGGTTGACTGGGTAAAGATCGCTCTATGTATTAGGTTGTCCCATAATTAGTGAATCACTTTGGGTATTTTTGAATTCAAATTTTTTTCTTTTTTATGTGGAGTCTTTGCTCATCCAAACATACATCTCTGTCATCTACAATGTATTGCCTATACAAGGAAATTTAGTCGCTGTCTTATCTCTAGAAATCCAGGAGCTATTGATCGAAGAAAGATCGGAAGTCGAGTTTGAGGTCATGTCACTTAGCGTAAAATTTCTTCCTGGAGGAAGAGCGCTAGAGGTCAGACTGAGTTGTCTTTTTGTTGGCACGAGGATAGGGCCACACAGCGGAAGTGAAGGAACTGTTAGCCCAGGAGTCTCTTTTTTTATGAATATTCTCCGCAAGGTGGTCGAACGACCTCAGGAAAAAGCAGACTTTGTCTTGCTTTACTTTCAAATTGAACGCGTCGCCATTACGCTGTAGATGTTGATCTTCTTCAGTGACCCTAGTATTACTGGGCGGCGGTTCCCAGCGCATGGTCACTCTCGTGCTCCACCAATATCTCGGAAGGGTCGGACTCAGAAGGAGGTTCGGCTTTTGCTGTCAGAACTCCCGAATCGTTCATGCTAGGCTACTGCTTTTGGAGATTTGCTAGTACACTCCACCCAGTCCAGAACCCTGGTGAATATGCTGGATGATCACTGTAAGGAACTAAGGGAGATCAGAAGGAACATGATGATGTCAGATCGTGTGTGGAGCTGTTTCGGGCTCAGAGCATACAAGATACAAACTAAATATTTTAAAATCTTTACAACTCTACGTAGATGTCTACATTCCATCATTTTAACAAGTCGGACATGCTCTAGCAAATGGCGACTAGTTTGTCCAGATCCACCCTCAGTGGCGCTGGGTACAGCAGTGAGATTGCCAGTTGAGGGGTAGTTGGAGTGTGGGTCATCTTCAACTAAAAAAGCCAACCTCTCGATAGAGTGAACTACAAGCAGACCGTGGATTGAGGGAGCGTGCCCTCGCCTATCTGCTGGTTGATTCTCTATGTTGTTGGGCGTTTGAAAGATCCTAATCAGAAGTGATTAAGAAGGGAGCTCAAAAATAGGTTCCAGAAAAATTGAAGTATCAGCCACGGAAGGCAGCATGTAAATGGGCTGAGTAATTGCTCAGGTAGGATAATGTGGGTGCTACTTCGCAAAACATGTTTCACGCCTTCACCATTTTTCTTGGATTTTTAATAACAATAAATGTAAAGTGATTCACTAATTATGGGACAACCTAATAGAAAAAGTTTAATTGCTGAAGAAGCCATCCCGAAGCTCATTGAAGGTGCATAAGCGTGAAAAAATGTTCAAAGACATGAGCAGGAACACCAAAATTTGTTTCCAAAGATGAACATTGACTGGCTGGCCTTAATCCAGAAGCCCTTAAAACGAGAAGAGATTTACAGCAGGATTCACAATAGCTCAAACATCAAACACTCACTTGGGCAGTTGCGTTAAGATACGATTGGTTAGTTGATGTCGCTTACAAATGAGCAATTTTTCCAAATTATAGATAGGATATCGCACTCTCGGGTACGGATTTTCAACAGTGTTCTAGATCATCAAGAATATTAAGGATTCGAGAAAATTCTCGCGAGTGATATTGCAGTCAGGTAAAAAGGCCTTTGCCTTTTGCTATTCTGTCTTTGCCGATGGCAGTTAGGAATGAATGGCTGCATGCAGTTACTTGTGGAACCCACCTAAGTCATCTGTTTATGACTTGTGAACTTTCGTCAGCCAAAAATTGGTAAATGCCACCTCATTAGCTTTGCGATTAACGGAAACGGTAACCAAGGAGCTCGGACCTGTGTACACTTTCCCGGCTAGGAAGTTGAATTCACTTTGAAGAGAAATCACATCGATGTGAAGGGATTGTCGTGATCACCAATACGCTCAGAGAAATTCGATTCGTCATTAGTAAGTCAGTAGAGCACCTGCAATTGCTCATGCATGGCGTCTTCTGAGAGCGTGACTTTATTGCCGTATCCAACCGTTTGTGCCATGTGGAAGGCTAAAAGAGGACGAGGTCACTAAACATCTCAGGTGAGAACGGCCTCTATTCCTGGAAAAAATGGAATTTGGCTAGAGGAAGTA